>CM027473.1:61999082-62141582 GCA_015776775.1 Magallana hongkongensis | reverse complement strand
TTAATTGACTACATACATACATCGTCTATGTCAGCTTCAAAATAGCTTTATGTATTTGATGTAGTATAGATCAATCAAAATTGTTAAATTCACCTTAGTTATGGATGGACTCCCTTAAAACTATCATATTTATATATTGAACCACTGTATAGTTTATACATGAGACTACAATACATGTTTATCACCATGTCCAATATGGAATTCCCTGAATTGATGAATCTTAAAATCTCAAAACTACATATGGTCTCCTCATAACCAACCATACCTAATTTTTTAATTTTCAAAGTTTGAAATTGTAAAAGTTAATTTGCCACTTCAAAATCTCTCTCTCTCTCTCTCTCTCTCTCTCTCTCTCTCTCTCTCTCTCTCTCTCTCTCTGTTGATTATCTCCACCCATGTTTTTGTTGTCATTTTTGTATTCTAAAGAGTCCAATACACGTGTATGTCTAAGGAGGTCTGAACAAAGTCCTTTCTATTTAGCAGAACGTTTTGAGTAGGTTCAAAACTTATCAGGAGAAAACGTACCCAGGGGAAAACGTACCCAATCTCTAGGGTACGTTTTCTCCAAGAGAAAACGTACCCTATGAAAATCATAATTATACTAATTAATAGTTTTTGATATTTTTAAATTATTTTCAAATGCTGCTTTTATGCATATTTCAATGCATAGATGTATAGAAATATATTCATTTTATGAATAATATCTTTATAATAATTGTAGCAACTTTTATTTTAGTACGAATGACCTGTCATAATGTGTTATCAGTCTATTTCTTTTAATTATCCATTTATCGGTAGCCTCACCAATTTGAGTGTCTCTATGCGAGATCCCCTGATTTTAATTATAGTGATGATCAATTAAATACCTGAGCAGTTATTATTATGTATAATATTATGTATTGCCTCCCCGCGCATGAGGTAAAAATATTCACTCTCTCACTTTTTTTTTTGGAAAACTTTTTAATCTAAATCGTTCACAGTCTTCCAATATACAGGAAAGATTGCTTTTTTATTTAAATTTCAAGTTCATTTATTCGCTCAAAACCATTTCAAACATATGGTACATGAGGACAAAAATAACATTAAAATATACATATAAATTGGTCAGAGGTAAACATATTAATATAAAGGTTATAGAGTTAGGAAAAGTTAAACAAACTGAAACTCATGGAGGACAGACTACCTCGTATATCTTTGTTATAAAAATACACAATTTTCTCAGCAATTTCATGTTACATGTTGTCATAAGATACGAAAATTTTAACACATTAGGTCTAGGTGAAATTTTTTGTCTATAAACTTGTTCCGGATTTGTGATATTGCACATTGTTATACTTTCATGTTAAATACTGAAATCTGATTGGTTAAGACGCAGTTAATAATATTTACTATTACCCTCAGCGTTAGCAACGCACTTGGCAACGGGTAACATTAAAAAATGTTACATGCGCGAAAATTATGCGCGTACGGTTCGCTGTAGAATTCACGTTATTCCTATATAAAAGCAGTAAAATTTTCTTAAAATTTTTTAAAAAGACATTCAGTATAACAAAATAAATAGTGCCTGTTTGGGAGGATAACAGTTGAAATTGACACCCCTCGAAAACCATTGTCAACCTCCGCTTCGCGTCGGTTGACAATGGTTTTCTCGGGGTGTCAATTTCAACTGTTACCCTCCCAAACAGGCACTATTTATATAATATGCATGATCTCCACACATTATACATGTCAGTGGCGTCGGAAGCAAATTGACTGTTCAATGTTACATCTCCTACTAGGGCTAGTACTTTCCATGTATATGAATCAAACAAATATTTAAAAGACTTGGACTTGGTTTCATTAAAGCAACTTTATTTTATAGATAATTAAAAAAAAAATGTTTTAAAAAACGCGATATCGACTTCTTCAGATACTCATCATTTAGTTCTCCAAATGAGATTGCAATAAAAACTTATTATTTAACGGTTCCGTTTATGGTGGATTAATTGTCGACTAATTAAAATGCTCAGGCCATGTTCGTGTATGTGTATGTTACAAATTATTGTATGCATTTAAGAACAACAGCAACAAATGATACAAATGTTCATGGTATATTTTATTTTGCTTCATTTATGAATATCTGTGAAAACCATTATTTATTATTTTCATAAGGTGCGTTTTCTCCTGGAGAAAACGTACCCTATAAATTGGGTACGTTTTCTCCTGGGTACGTTTTCACCAGCATTCGTTCAAAACAGGAATGGTAGCCACAGCAGCTGTTCGTACTGAGTCCACGCAGTTCTTCCCTGTAATTCCTTTAGACCTAACGTCCTATCAGTCGTGTTTGACAGTTAACGTCCTTTAGACCTAACGTCCTATCAGTGGTGTTGAACAGTTAACGTCCTTTAGACCTAACGTCCTATCAGTCGTGTTTGACAGTTAACGTCCTTTAGACCTAACGTCCTATCAGTCGTGTTTGACAGTTAACGTCCTTTAGACCTAACGTCCTATCAGCGTGTTTGACAGTTAACGTCCTTTAGGCCTAACGTCCTATCAGTCGTGTGTGACAGTTAACGTCCTTTAGACCTAACGTCCTATCAGTCGTGTTTGACAGTTAACGTCCTTTAGACCTAACGTCCTATCAGTCGTGTTTGACAGTTAACGTCCTTTAGACCTAACGTCCTATCAGCGTGTTTGACAGTTAACGTCCTTTAGGCCTAACGTCCTATCAGCGTGTTTGACAGTTAACGTCCTTTAGGCCTAACGTCCTATCAGTCGTGTTTGACAGTTAACGTCCTTTAGACCTAACGTCCTATCAGCGTGTTTGACAGTTAACGTCCTTTAGGCCTAACGTCCTATCAGTCGTGTTTGACAGTTAACGTCCTTTAGACCTAACGTCCTATCAGTCGTGTTTGACAGTTAACGTCCTTTAGGCCTAATGCCCTATAAAAATTGTGAGACCCTAGAAACAATCGTGTTTGACAGTTTATGTCCTTAAGGCCTAACGTCCTATACTGCCCCCCCCCCCCTTTTGCGCAGGAAAGATTTTTCTTAAATTTACATACAAAAAATTGAATTAACATGGAGTTGGCCCCCCACTTCTATGGGACCATGTAAAAAAATTGAATAGAAAATAAGGAAATAAATAGAGAAATTGAAGTTAAAGGTATACTACTTTAGGTCTTACGTACTACATGTATAACTTGTTGGACCCTAAAGAAAAAGTCGGACGTAGGACACTGTCAGGAATAAGATAAACCGAACTGACGCATCCGGTAAACGGCTGCTTGTGCCGGTGTAATGAAGAATAATGACCCCCGTAGAATAATGACCGGGGGTCATTTTTCGACGTAGAATAATGACCCCCCGGTCATTATTCTACGCAGAAAAATGACCCCCCGGTCATTATTCTACGTAGAAAAATGACTCCTTTGCCTGAAGAATAAGTGTCATTTTCATAAAAATGAGCACACTCCACATGAAGAAAATTGACCCCTGTAGAATAATGACCCCTTGTAGATTAAAGTTTTTCAGTATATTTTTTATTATTTGTGAAATAGTCTTTACACTATTGTAATTTTTACTGCTGCAGTTTACAGAAAGTAACGGAAATTATAATTCATATTCAAATAAACTTAAAGTGAAAGAAGGGGTATAGCTTAGAAAATTAAAATCCTACCGTTATAACAAGACATTGACGTATTGCATCGGGGTATGGTTGTCATCTTAAAGGGGCATGGTCACGATTTTAGTCAAAAAATTTTTTTCCGATCTTAATGTTCACAATGCTTTAGTAAGGTATTTTTAACAGGCAACCAAAATTTTAGTGTCATTCGTTGAGTTATAAACAAGTTACAGAGCTTGCAATTCTTTGCTATTATAACACAGCTTTTGTTTACATTTTGAATGTTGTAGTGAAAACTCCAATTTTAGACCTAATGGATGTGTTAAACGTAAGGAACTGTTTATTTATGCTTAAAATGAATAAGAAGATAGACAAATCAGCTTGAACAAGATGTTTTACTGGTATATTGAACTTGTGTAAACAACAACAGGGCACGAACCTTGTTTACATGACAAAGAATTGTGAGCCCTGTATCTTGCCTATAACTTTACAACTGACCTCAAATCATTTGATCAGTAGAAATGCTTTCCTTAAGCATTGTAAATAATGAAAACAGAAAAATAGAATTTGACCAAAATCGTGCCCCTTTAATTAACAATTACATTTACATATATCTAAGTATATGGTGTTCCGATAGGGCCACTCCGACCTTAATATAGGGCGAAGATGCGAAGTTGCAAAGGCGATAGTGCGAAGGCGAAGGAGCAAAAGTGCGATGATGCGACGACGAAGCGCGAAGATGTGATGCCTAAAGTGCGAAGGCGAAGGGGCGATACTACTATCGCTCCTTCCCAACTTCGCACTCTGGCCTTCGCATCTTCGCACTTTCGCCTTCGCCTTTTTTGATTGCATTCAGCAAGTCTCGGTCGATTACATATAGAATTTAATGCAGGCACCGTACTCGCCAAGGTTTTTCGATTAATCCAGGCTATTATTGTTACGCATGCGCTAGGCCATCGCGCTTACTATGAATGTTTATAAATATTTCAATGTGTACGTGTGACATATATGTTTACCAGTGCTGGCTATGCCTAATCATTATATACTCCACACAAAATTTAATGTCCACCATAATGTGTAAAAACATGTGTGCACTTCCAGACTCCTCACTTACCAGCCGTCTGTTTACCGTGGACCAAACACAGTAACATTCTAATTTCATTATGCGACACTCCTTGCTCATGCATGGATCTAGAGGGGGGAGAGGGGGTCCGTCCCCCGGGAAAATTCAATGTTAATAATTTCATGCAGTAAAAGGGGAGAGGGTGTCCGGACCCTATCCCTCTGAATAATTTAATTTTATTAATTTTATAAAAACAAAATTTCCAAAATATGCCTCGGAACCCTTAAACGGTAGAGAGCTCCGCAACGATAGAATATAGATAAACACAGATTACAAGGCTCACCGCGACGAGGCATCACCTTTATGAGGCATCACCTTTATGAGACCACCTTTATCATATTATATGAAAACCATCCTTTATGATCTTGGATATTCATGGATTCTGTTTTGACACATTATCGCATATCATCTGTTAAAAAATTGTATGATAATCATATGATCATATGTTAATCAATACAGTAATATAAAATTAAAAATTGCATCCTATCATACTTTCAATATTTATCATATAATACCATACAATACCGTAAAAAAATTGTGAGATGTGATATTGTAACGTATGATATGACATTGTATTGTGTTATACATTATTGTATCTGATCAAATAATACAATATCATAAAACACAATACAATATAGTATTATATGAAACACTATCATATTGCAATAATACATCATAACATTGAAACATGTGTTATTATATTGTATAATATAGTATGATATTGTATGATATTGTATCATATTTGATAAATAATATGATATTGTATTATATGACACAATATAATTTGATACAACATTGTATCATATCAAATGAAACAATATCATGGGATAAAATAAAATATTATATAATACAATTATATTATACATATTGTATCATATGATACAAAAATATATATGTAATATGATAATATATATATAAAACTTTAACCAGCTCCGGACGTCAACGCCGGGAGTATAGTATAAGCTCCCCTTGACTTCGTCTCGGTGAGCTAAAAAGGCGAAAGCGCGAAGATTCGAAGGCGAGAGTGCGAAGTTGCAAAGGCAAAGAAGCGATAGTAGTATCACTTCTTCGCCTTCGCAACTTGGGACTTTCGTCTTTGCATCTTCGCGCTTCGCCGTCGCATCTTTTATATTCTTCCTATTGTTCATGAATTATACTTGCATTTAGAATTTCCACTATAACAAACTGCTGGGTATGCAAGTGCATCACGCGGAATTAATGATGAAACTAAAATTATGAAAAGTTGAATCCACTGTTAGGCATTATAACCAAGCTGAAGTTAGTAGGCACTGACAGCAGCCATTACGCCAGTAGAAGTTAACAGCCAATAAGGAAAATCGTCAAAGTATTGAAAGTACTCGTACAGAAAATATATTTTACTTTATCGTCGGCATACTTTAGTAAGTTTAGTTAATATCAAGATGATTAATGCATCAATAGTTTGTATGAGCATTGGTAACTTTGGATACATTAAAGATCGTGTGATCAAAATCAAGGGGGATATAAACCCCTAACATGGACCCTAACCTCTTATCAACGCTTTTAGAAAAAATCTTTACTTATTATAATCGAACGTTATTTGTCCCCTTAGTCTTTTTCCATAAAGATATATACATGTATCATTCTAAGATTGACAATTCATTCACCAGTGAATATTGCTTATATTATTACAACAATTGTTCTTTCATGATTATTGTTCGTTAATTATCACACAATATCCTCATTGTGTATGAATCTGTCTTTATTTGCGTCATTCCCCGACGTATGTCGATGAGAGAAGTGACGTAACTGTTAACAATCAATTTGTGGCAATATAAGAGTGTTTTTTGTGTGCCTGCTACGGGTATGGAAAACTATATACAGCGATTTATTTACAAATTCGGTGTTTATAACTTCAAAATCAGTTGAACAGAGTGCAAAAAATTAAGTAAATTTCAACGTCATATCTTGGATACGATGTAACCAATTTCTATTCATGTTAACGGGGGGGGGGGGGGGTCATTTTTCTATGGGGGTCATTTTTCTTCATGTTGATCATGAAGAAAAATAACCCCTGGGTCTTTTTTCTTCAGAAAAATCCAATTATTCTTCAGCTAGGGGGGTCATTATTCTACGTCGAAAAATGACCCCCGGTCATTATTCTACGGGGGTCATTATTCTTCATTACACCGGTAGTACACAACCGTTAGCAAACTGTCTCGTCGGTTTAAAGCGTCATGCATTGTTGTTCATTTCCACAAACTGCAAAGCCCGTTGCCTGTACGGAACGTTTCCTTAAACGAAAGGTTTAATTGTTATCTTTTATATGAGCGTGCAGCGTGCAACAGCAGCGGGGGCAACTTTCATTACTGACGAAGCAACGGTCCACGTTTAATCAATTGTAGCCCCTTTTGTTAGCGTTTGTTAGCGTTATCCAGTGAATATATCGGACAGAGACATCAGATAGCCGTATATTGACTCACAACACTATAGATAGGGTGTTTCGTTTCTTTGCCTATTAGGTCTAGTAAAGATTTACTTTTAAAATGACCTGATAAATAAAGTCAACGATTAGCAACGTACGTTTACGTTTGTGTTCTTAATACCGATGCACAATATTGTTAGCCTGGTGGAATTAAAATTCTGAAGTGCAAATATTTTCATCTTTCCATTGAATTTTTAGAAAACTAATACTAGTAACTCAATTTAAACCACAAATAATCTTATATCCAACGAATGTCATCAGACGACGGTTACACTTTACCACATAATTTACCATTATGTAATTTTCTTTAATAGATTCAAATTTTTGTTACAATGTAATTATCTCTCGGTCGCATTAACAGGGTTTCAATAATAAAATCATTCCCTATATAATTTTGTGAAATGTCAATTTAAAGCCCTAGTATATGCCTTGATGGCACGTCAAATTGACGGGAAAAAAAATGCAATTTTAGATAAAAAATCTTTTCAAAAATTTAGTTTAATCGATGTGAACCAAGACCCAAGCGGATTTGAACTCTTGATCCACGGTTCACAAGCATTGTACTTCAATCCCTGAGCTATGACATTATACAACCACATTGATTAGGCATACAAACAATTTGACAAAACATTAAAATCGCCATCTTGTTATGTAATATCATTAAAAGTACTAGTATGCCTTCAAGTTGGTGTTAAATCGAGGTACCTTAAGAAGTATATCTTTCAAAATGATTGAGGGAGTTACTCGTTTCTTCTAGTCTAAGACGACATTATGATTGAGAGAGTTACTCGTTTCTTCTATTCTAAGATTAATTTATCAATCTGTGAAATGTATATATATATATATATTATAACCTGAACTTGAAATCATATTGACTTCAATAGAATTTGAACCCTATTTAATGGAAACCGATTCTTGGCACCTTTAGCTCAGTGCTGATACCTAAACTATGACAGACTGTCTTATATACCCACACTGTATAGCTCAGTGCCGATACTTAAACTATGACAGATTGTCTTATATACCCACAGTGTATAGCTCAGTGCTGATACCTAAACAATGACAGACTGTCTGATATACCCACACTGTATAGCTCAGTGCTGATACTTAAACTATGACAGACTGTCTGATATACCCACACTGTATAGCTCAGTGCTGATACCTAAACTATGACAGACTGTCTGATATACCCACACTGTATAGCTCAGTGCTGATACCTAAACAATGACAGACTGTCTGATATACCCACACTGTATAGCTCAGTGCCGATACTTAAACTATGACAGACTGTCTGATATACCCACACTGTATAGCTCAGTGCCGATACCTAAACTATGACAGACTGTCTGATATACCCACACTGTATAGCTCAGTGCCGATACTTAAACTATGACAGACTGTCTGATATACCCACACTGTATAGCTCAGTGCTGATACTTAAACTATGACAGACTGTCTGATATACCCACACTGTATAGCTCAGTGCTGATACTCAAACTATGACAGACTGTCTGATATACCCACACTGTATAGCTCAGTGCTGATACTTAAACTATGACAGACTGTCTGATATACCCACACTGTATAGCTCAGTGCCGATACTTAAACTATGACAGACTGTCTTATATACCCACACTGTATAGCTCAGTGCTGATACTTAAACTATGACAGACTGTCTGATATACCCACACAGTATAGCTCAGTGCTGATACCTAAACTATGACAGACTGTCTTATATAGCTCAGTGCTGATACCTAAACTATGACAGACTGTCTGATATACCCACACAGTATAGCTCAGTGCTGATACCTAAACTATGACAGACTGTCTGATATACCCACACTGTATAGCTCAGTGCTGATACCTAAACTATGACAGACTGTCTGATATACCCACACTGTATAGCTCAGTGCTGATACCTAAACTATGACAGACTGTCTGATATACCCACACAGTATAGCTCAGTGCTGATACCTAAACTATGACAGACTGTCTTATATACCCACACTGTATAGCTCAGTGCTGATACTTAAACTATGACAGACTGTCTGATATACCCACACAGTATAGCTCAGTGCTGATACCTAAACAATGACAGACTGTCTGATATACCCACACAGTATAGCTCAGTGCTGATACCTAAACAATGACAGACTGTCTGATATACCCACACTGTATAGCTCAGTGCTGATACCTAAACTATGACAGACTGTCTGATATACCCACACTGTATAGCTCAGTGCTGATACCTAAACTATGACAGACTGTCTGATATACCCACACTGTATAGCTCAGTGCTGATACCTAAACTATGACAGACTGTCTGATATACCCACAGTGTATAGCTCAGTGCCGATACTTAAACTATGACAGACTGTCTGATATACCCACACAGTATAGCTCAGTGCTGATACCTAAACTATGACAGACTGTCTGATATACCCACACTGTATAGCTCAGTGCTGATACCTAAACAATGACAGACTGTCTGATATACCCACACTGTATAGCTCAGTGCTGATACCTAAACAATGACAGACTGTCTGATATACCCACACAGTATAGCTCAGTGCTGATACCTAAACTATGACAGACTGTCTGATATACCCACACTGTATAGCTCAGTGCTGATACTTAAACTATGACAGACTGTCTTATATAGCTCAGTGCTGATACTTAAACTATGACAGACTGTCTGATATACCCACACTGTATAGCTCAGTGCTGATACCTAAACTATGACAGACTGTCTGATATACCCACACTGTATAGCTCAGTGCTGATACCGAAACTATGACAGACTGTCTGATATACCCACACTGTATAGCTCAGTGCTGATACTTAAACTATGACAGACTGTCTTATATAGCTCAGTGCTGATACTTAAACTATGACAGACTGTCTGATATACCCACACAGTATAGCTCAGTGCTGATACCTAAACTATGACAGACTGTCTGATATACCCACACAGTATAGCTCAGTGCTGATACTTAAACTATGACAGACTGTCTGATATACCCACACTGTATAGCTCAGTGCTGATACCTAAACTATGACAGACTGTCTGATATACCCACACTATATATATCTCAGTGCTGATACCTAAACAATGACAGACTGTCTGATATACCCACACTGTATAGCTCAGTGCTGATACCTAAACAATGACAGACTGTCTGATATACCCACACAGTATAGCTCAGTGCTGATACCTAAACTATGACAGACTGTCTGATATACCCACACTGTATAGCTCAGTGCTGATACTTAAACTATGACAGACTGTCTTATATAGCTCAGTGCTGATACTTAAGCTATGACAGACTGTCTGATATACCCACACTGTATAGCTCAGTGCTGATACCTAAACTATGACAGACTGTCTGATATACCCACACTGTATAGCTCAGTGCTGATACCTAAACTATGACAGACTGTCTGATATACCCACAGTGTATAGCTCAGTGCTGATACCTAAACAATGACAGACTGTCTGATATACCCACACTGTATAGCTCAGTGCTGATACTTAAACTATGACAGACTGTCTGATATACCCACACTGTATAGCTCAGTGCTGATACCTAAACTATGACAGACTGTCTGATATACCCACACTGTATAGCTCAGTGCTGATACCTAAACTATGACAGACTGTCTGATATACCCACACTGTATAGCTCAGTGCTGATACCTAAACTATGACAGACTGTCTGATATACCCACAGTGTATAGCTCAGTGCTGATACCTAAACTATGACAGACTGTCTGATATACCCACACTGTATAGCTCAGTGCTGATACCTAAACAATGACAGACTGTCTGATATACCCACACTGTATAGCTCAGTGCTGATACCTAAACAATGACAGACTGTCTGATATACCCACACAGTATAGCTCAGTGCTGATACCTAAACTATGACAGACTGTCTGATATACCCACACTGTATAGCTCAGTGCTGATACTTAAACTATGACAGACTGTCTTATATAGCTCAGTGCTGATACTTAAACTATGACAGACTGTCTGATATACCCACACTGTATAGCTCAGTGCTGATACCTAAACTATGACAGACTGTCTGATATACCCACACTGTATAGCTCAGTGCTGATACCGAAACTATGACAGACTGTCTGATATACCCACACTGTATAGCTCAGTGCTGATACTTAAACTATGACAGACTGTCTTATATAGCTCAGTGCTGATACTTAAACTATGACAGACTGTCTGATATACCCACACAGTATAGCTCAGTGCTGATACCTAAACTATGACAGACTGTCTGATATACCCACACAGTATAGCTCAGTGCTGATACTTAAACTATGACAGACTGTCTGATATACCCACACTGTATAGCTCAGTGCTGATACCTAAACTATGACAGACTGTCTGATATACCCACACTATATATATCTCAGTGCTGATACCTAAACAATGACAGACTGTCTGATATACCCACACTGTATAGCTCAGTGCTGATACCTAAACAATGACAGACTGTCTGATATACCCACACAGTATAGCTCAGTGCTGATACCTAAACTATGACAGACTGTCTGATATACCCACACTGTATAGCTCAGTGCTGATACTTAAACTATGACAGACTGTCTTATATAGCTCAGTGCTGATACTTAAGCTATGACAGACTGTCTGATATACCCACAGTGTATAGCTCAGTGCTGATACCTAAACAATGACAGACTGTCTGATATACCCACACTGTATAGCTCAGTGCTGATACTTAAACTATGACAGACTGTCTGATATACCCACACTGTATAGCTCAGTGCTGATACCTAAACTATGACAGACTGTCTGATATACTCACAGTATAGTGACAATCAGTTTGAACTTACACTATGTTTGGTCAAGTTTTATTTTGTTGCTGCATCAAAAACTTAAAATGAACAGGAAATAACTGCCATGGACAAAAAACACCAAATTCAATATATAAGTATTTATTATAATTAAATGCTGCAATTAATGTATTCTAGTAGACATAAATATAAAAAAAATATTATATAGATATAAATAAAAAAGCAAAATAATCAAGTTTAATTCCATACAATCATTCATGTGTAGGCTGGTGCTAACTAAATGAGACAAATTGATAAATATAATTTATTAGTCAGAGACAGAGAGAGGACAGTCAACCCTGTGTAACCCACAGCCAACGAACCAACAATCCCCATGGCAACACCAGCTTCCATTCCCGCAGGAACAGATGCTGGTTGTTGCTTTTACTTTCACCTCCCCCCAAAATCAAACATCAAACTGGCCACCCTACAGAGTATTGTCAAACACAACAAGCTGGAATAAAAGTCATGACACAAAAAACAGTTACATGTAACTGGCAAAACTTGCAGGAGCTGAGAGTATATCCTAATTCAGGTTAACTGTGAACAGTTGAAAATGGCTGACATAAACAGGACCATGGTTTGTATAATGAAGGTTTTCTATCACAGGAACAGTTTGGAGTCATGTAGCTTTTATCCTTAAAACATAATAAATACAGACACTATCTAATATCACAGCTGATCAGACTACTGAGGTAAGGACTATCACGGCTTCGCCTGCAGTGCACTCCGGTACATCTTGGAGTACAGCTTACTAAGACTATCATTAAAAACCTGACGATGAGATTTTCCTTGAAATTTTGCTGCTCTTTCTGACCAATATGTTCCATCGTCCAAATGCACTCGACATGGGCTGAAAAAGATTTGGAAGAGCATATATTTACACTGTCCATGTAAATTATGTATGTCAAGTTCATCAGCATGTATCTTTACAGAATGACACAATATGTCGACTTTGTTCTTTCCCCAATGATCCGAGTTGGACAATGGAGAGAAGAGACTGAGGGACATAGTGGAGATAGTAACCTGAGCCGGTTAAAGGAACGTTTTCCTGGACAAGGCAAGCCTTGTGTCCAAGTCAAGATCTTCCAACTCTTTATAATACAAGTACCTGGCTCGGGCTCTTCGCAGGGACTGAAAAATCAAGGAGTAATAAGTTACAGAAAACAGTATGGAAAAAAAACGTGAAGCAAATTAAAAGAAAATATAATTCCATTATATCATAGGAAATTATCTGTTTTCTTTGATGAGTGATCTTATTTAGACCAGTTTTTGTCTATGGAGTGGTACTCGCCTACAATTGTTAGTCTTACCTCTTCCAGCTCCTCGCGAGCCAGTCGTTCTCGTCTCTTCTCTGCCAGCTCTAGATCCAGCCTGGCCATTCGCTCCCTGGATCTACTCCGGGCGCGTTCCAACTCTAGTCTTGTCCGTCTTTCCCTGGATCTGCTGCGAGATTCCTCCAGCTCCAGACGTGCTAGTCGTTCTCTGGATCGGCTCCGACGTAGAGCTTGTTCCACTCTTATGTCTAGATCAAGTTTTTCTGTGGGTGTAAGGGGGCGTAATCCATACCTCTCTCTCAAGGAAGGGCGATACAACAGGGGGCTTGGGGAGCGAGATCGGCGGCTGAGACGCAGATCATCCAAAGAACCAGTCAGTGCTGCCACCTCAGCATCTGTTGTAATTAAAGAACATACAGGTACAATATCTGTAATATTTTATGATTAAAGTATGATCAGAATGAAAAAAAGACTTCTGTCTAATTAATATAGCAGGAATGTAAAGCTCAGCACAAACCATCATCGTCACTGAGGAACTGTTTGGGAGAGACTCTCGGGAGGGGATCTTCATCATCCAATGAGGAGGTCTGTAACAATTTTAAAATCACAGCTAAAACCATTACAGCCAACAGTATCATCCAAAGTAAAATACTTTCATTGAATCTTTTTACAGTATACAGTATATTACTTTAGTATATAATTATGTAACTATAACAAAAAATATAAAATATTTTTTTGACACTGATCGGTAAATTACCTTCTGTAAGCGGTATTTGTGTGTTAAACTAGGATAACTGGTGTAATCACTATAGTAACCCCCTGTAAATAGAGGATCATGCAGAACATCAAATATCTAACATGCTGTATAAACAGCCAAAGACAAAAAACAAAAGGGCACAGAGTTGAACAAATATAAACTGTAGATTCCTAATTAAATGCGAGGTATCAATATCTGCATAAAATCGTGAGAAGGCACATCTCCTGGATTTAAAAATCTCGCTTTTGTCTTTTAGACAGATGTAAAACTAAATGTAAACTTATGATAAAAATTGAACATTCACAATTTATATTCTCGCGATTTGATGCAAAATTGTTGAATCATGGAATTAATTTCTCATGTAAAAAAAGGAATCTACAGTAGAACATAAAACAAATAAATACAACGAAAACATAAGGCTGGACCGGGAATCGAACCAGGGATCCCTGCAACTCTAGTCAGGAGCTCTACCACCGAGCTACCCAGGCCGATATCCACGGTCCATATAGCCCCAACTACTACATATATATAAACTGAATGATTACATGTACTATGATTCATATTTTGACACTTAATAGGATACAATTATAGTATCAAATGAAAGCTCCGGTGATATGTTATTTTAAAGGAACTTGTGTGCTTGCAAGTAAATAAAAACACGAAGAAAGACAATCATACAATGATGTGGTTTTTATACTGTAATGATAAGTCCAATATAGTGACAGGAGTCAAATGTACTCAACTTCATTTATCCTTTATATGAGATATTTTGTTTGAGTAAATTTGTTTAAAAAAATGCTGACCTCCAGGGAACAAAATGGTTAATTAAACCAGAAACTTTCAGGATTCTTGGACAATAGAATGTAACTGTCAACGACTCAAAATTACAAAACTATGAATTTGAAAAACTCCAAACACTAACATTCAAAATGAATCTAATTGAGAAGTGAAATTCATGCTTCATTTAACACAGGATGCAATTAACCTGAATGAAGCCATTTAGGGGGTAATGCCTGCCCAGGCAGGGTCCCCTAGGACTCAGTCGGGAGGGACTCAATAATTCTCCACAATTCTTTGGACTTGGGGATCCATCCTGCCTCCTAATTCCCTCAGGACAGACCATTGGGGTATTAAGAGATAATCTCTTAGGTCTGAGTTTTTGTAAGCCCCTGGGACTGGAGGCCCTAGGGGTCAGGCCTGTGGGGTGGTAGTTCAGAGCATGACCCCAGTATCGTTTCCCCGTGTGTTTCCTGTATATACTGCAAACACAGCACTTGGTCTCTGGTACGGAGCACGTGGAAGCATGAAGTGCTAGGAATATTACAGAAATTTCAAACACAGAATGTATACGTATGAAGCTTATCAGAGTCTGACATAGCACTGTCATAGCCTGCCTTTGTTATCATGATAAAACTTACCAGGGTCTGATGTATCTTTGACATAGTTGGTTATTGTAATCATGATGAAGCTTACAAGAATCTGACATAGCATTGACACATAGCCTGTCTTTGTTATCATGATGAAGCTTACCAGAATTTGACATAGCAGTAACATAGCGGGCTTTGTTATCAAGATGAAGCTTACCAGAGTCTGATATAGCAGTAACATAGCGGGCTTTGTTATGAAGATTAAGCTTACCAGAGTCTGATATAGCATTGACATATAGCCTGTCTTTGTTATCATGATGAAGCTTACAAGAATCTGACATAGCAGTAACATAGCAGCTTTGTTATCATTAAGCTTACCAGAATCTGACATAGCAGTAACATAGCAGCATTATTATCATAATGATTAAAGCTTACAAGAATCTGACATAGCATTGACATATAGCCTGTCTTTGTTATTATGGTGAAGCTTACCAGAATCTGACATAGCACTGACAGAGCGGGTTCGAGATCGAGATCTTCCTCGCTTGACTTTCTTTTTACTTTTGGCTTTTACACCACCATCATCACCAGGAATTCTTCCAATGAGGGATTTTTCTAGCTAGGAAAACAAATTTCTGTGTCACAACAATGGTACATGTACAGTGAACAAAATATTGAAATTCCTGTACAATATTTTTTCTTATTTTTTGGTAATTATGAAGCAGGGACATCAACAATGCAACATTGCCACACACATCTGCATGATATTGAACAATGTCAGTGATGATTGCTTACATGGCGGACAACAAATGGAGGTCTTCCCTCGGTACTGCTGAGTCGAGGAACCAGGATGTCATCGCTCTTCCAGCGTGCGGCAGGGGAGGGTGACCTAGAATGACAAACAGAAGAAATGGTTGGCTTGTGGTAGGTTTTAAGGTCCTCTGTCGGGTCCACGTCTACAAAAGTCCTACAGAAAAGACAGAGAGAAACAGAGTTAGGTAGTGACAGGAGAGGCAGAGGGAGGCAAAACCCAAACTAATGTTACATTGATCTATCCAAGTCTTACTCGTGACAGATGATACTGTTAACTAGTGTATGATAAACAAACAGAATTTATAAATAGAAAAGCTGATTCCAAGAGGCTAAAAAGTAATTGAGTAGGGACTTTTACGAAGGTTGATATATTATTCAGGCGAACAATATCAGGCATAACACTATGAGCCAACCACCGTATTGAAAGACAGATACTAGTAGAAAGAGTCCTTGCATGCAGTAGAGAATAAGATAATTAAAGCATTAAAGAATTCAAGAAACATGTAAAAATACAAACCAGCTGAATTATGGAAGACAAGCACAATTAATGTATGTACATGTATTACGAACATGTACAGATTGTATTGCAATATTTTCTTTAATACAAAAACAATTTTTTGTGAATTTGATGACAATAAGCTTAAAATGATCTTTGTTAGTCAAGATATGAAATTCACAGAGTAATGAATATTTTTTTTTAAATCAACTATCTCACAGACAGTAAGTTTATCTCACCTCATAGAGGCCCGAGATGAAGGACGACTTGCTGGACGAGATCTACTGCGTGAACGAGAACGCCTTCTAGATCTCTGAAAATAATGGAAACAAAACATATACATGTAATGTGAACCATTTCATTTACATTCAATGATATATGTCAACAATTTCATATATATTTAATTGTCAAAAATTTCATAACATCAATGATGTATATAATTTACAAATTCATAACATACATGTAGTTGATAACATATTCTTAACATCAATGGCACATGTCTACAATTTCAAGGTTCAACTGATCCCTTACCCTCTCGTCTTTAATTGAATCTTCTAGAGCATCCAGTTCTGGTGACAGAGATTCTTTGATGTTGGTAATAGAAACAAACTCTAGTTTTGGAGAAATACCCTAAAATGGTAAACATTTAAGTTCAATATGATATCACTATGCTCCCATCTAATCAAATTCAAATGAATATCATATGATGTCTACACTTACAGGAAAATCAATGGATCTATGGAAGAGTATTTCCCGTGCTCCAGAGGCATAGCAAGGTGCCAAAGACGGAGCAGGGTAGAGGAAGTCACGAGCGCTTGATGAATAAGAGGCAAGTCTGTTAGCTCCTCCAAACTCGGATAGTTGTAGCAGCTCCAACACTATCAATTCATCTATAGTTCAAAAGGCAAAATAAAACTAAAGACAATTAGCCTATGAATAATCTTTTTGACACATCATTAACATATTTCCACATTTCATATAAAATTAAGACAATATATATTATGTAATGCAAACTGACCATCCAAATAATCAACAACTTCTGCTGGGTCCAGAGCAGTATAGTAAGTCTAAAAATGAATGAAAATTTAGATAATGATCACAAATAAAATTAACTCACAACAAAATTATTGATTATAGACACATTTAACACATATTACAATTAATTTATTTAGATAAAATATAACTTTTGGATTCCATATTATTTAATTTGATTCTAACGTTTCAAACATGTAGGATATGAAGACTGCAGTGTAAATTTAGTTGTAAAATATAAACTTAATGGATAGCTGAACATGTTATTATAATGTTAGAGAGAAGGTTATCTTATATATATATATACAATACAATTAATAGCCACAAGTATAATACCTTTTCAAAAGTGAAGTCTTCTCGAATGATTAATGGAAACACGGACTCAACCAGACAAGTGTTTCTGTATTGACCAAACAGACTGATGCTGACATAGACATCTTCCCTACTGGGCAGCCATACTCCAGGGGCCGTCACCTAAGGTCATATTAGTACATATTCAATTAAACGGTCTTTAATTTCTATCATTACAGGAAAAAAATATTTCTTCATTTTATCATCAGTTAAATGCGGAAGCAATTATCAGGAAATGTACCATTTAAGGGTTTTCAAAGAACCCAGAACGGGAGGCTTAAAAATCATACTTCAAGTATTGTTTCACAAAGCAGTTTCATTGCGGGTTTTGTCAAAACAAGAACCAACTTGACACAGATACTCACGGCCTTCAGTTTCAGATCTACAACGCAGCGTAGCGCCCTTCGTGGCATTGCCTTTCTGTTTAGGTTGGTCGAACAGTCCCTTGAAATAAAAACAGCTGGCTTATAGTTAGCTAAACACAAAACTACAACCAAATTTTGAGGCCCCTTCTGCTTGGTGTCAGGGACGCGATGGACGTCAAGGCGGGTGCGAGATAAGTCGATCGTGGGCAAGTCGAGGGCATTGTTTCGCACTTCTCCATTTTACAGTAGATTACTAAGTTGTTGCTGAAATAAGAAAAAAAAAGGAAAAAGAAAAAGGGGAGAAAATGGATACAAATTTAGAATTCAGGACAGTCTGAATTATTTATATTATTTGGGGGGATTTCTTTGGGTTCTTTGGGGTAATTAACCGATTCAAATGGCGGCGTCAACATCGAAAAAGAGCTTTGTTCAGTCACACGTAAGGGAGCAAGGAAAGAATGACAATACTATTAGACACTGGATATCGGCTGTGATGAGCCTTTGTACTAACAATACTCTCTGTTACATTATATTGACCCCTCTAAAAATAACTAATTGCAATGCCTCAGCCCATGTTGGTTCCACCTTTTCTGGGGCATTTTGTGAGACCGAATTCTTTGAAGATGGACTGGTTTTTGGCGACGTTTTTCGAAACGGAATGGATATATTAGTGAACTACATTAAGGACAAGTCTTATCCTGATAATAAAGAACAAATCCTCGCGCTAAACAAGTTGCTGAAATTTATGAACGGAGGTATTTAAACAGTTAAAACATGATTTTTCAGAAGGCATGACATTTTTTAATGGAATCACAATTTTTTTCACTTGTACACCAGACTGTAACTTAACACTTATAATGCTTATCACTATTCGTTGTGATACTTTAGTGGGGGAATGGCAATATACCATTAAACAGGTGAACGATAGAAAATACATTACCATTCAACTTGACTACTGTTGTTTATCAAATCAAATTAATTAAAAAGAAGATTGAAAAAAAAAATGTTGAACATGTATTATATCATGTACAAACTACCAGAGTTATCTAACTTTGCCTTTGTTTCTGTCCACTGTGTTCTTACCTTTGATGTACTTTAACCTTGAAGTCTCCTAAAAGTTATGCTAAAAAAATGTGACAATGCTTTTCTTAATTTGCAGACAGAAAGATTAGTGTCCAGGGTTTGCAAAAGTTCTCGGGGAAGGAGCTGACAAAACTTGTTGCAAACCATTTGTTTGGAAAACTCGCTACATCCTCCTATTACTTGGTTGACAAAAACAGCATCGGACCAAAGGGTGATCAATGTTTTTGTGGAGATAATTTGTGCAAGATCACAGGCCATTATGGGGACACAAGTGTTGGTA
Source organism: Magallana hongkongensis (assembly GCA_015776775.1). Taxonomy (NCBI): domain Eukaryota; kingdom Metazoa; phylum Mollusca; class Bivalvia; order Ostreida; family Ostreidae; genus Magallana; species Magallana hongkongensis. Next base: position 62,121,695 of record CM027473.1, on the reverse strand, counting down.
AGAGTTTTTAAAAATAAACTTAAACAAAAATGAAAAGATCACAGATTTATAGCTATTGAAAGATGTAAATATACATAGGCTCTTGCAGGTATGTCAAATAGAGGTACAGAAACTATTTTTATCAGTCTTTAATTTTGTAACTAACCATGTCTTTTCCACATGATCAGTGCTTAATCATATTTCCCCTCTTATAAATGTTTATCATGTTTATTTTGATAATTTTAAAGTGTTGAACAGAACTAAAGGTTTAAATATATTTGTTCTAAATAATCTATTATATAATAGAGCTTCCATAGGGGTAACAATTTTATTGGAACAAAAAAGCTCAAAATCTTAAAAAAGGAGGGCTGTCATGCTCACTAATATTAGCCCCATAACCCTCCTAAAGATGACCGGAAATGAATTATATTGAGTCATTGTCAAGTTTTATAGAGAACATATTAGAGAAAGTCTTCTTTCTGGTAACTTTTATTAAACCTTGCCACCAAGCAGATGTTTTTTAAAAGACTAAGACTGTACCAACAAATCATTCTTGTCAAAAAAATTAAAGATACATTTTTAATTTTTATTGTTTTTTTTCCCCCAGGAAATTCAGAAGTGTGGCATGGAGACTTAGATATTGTCATCAGCGACCTGGCTGTAGTTCATGTTGAAGATGAAACTGAGAGCGCTGATGGAAAATCTCCAGTGGAAGTAAAGTGGAAGTCTGCTTTGTCTAGAAATCCAAAAATTATTGCACAGACCATTGTTTTTTCCTTCCTGCAAAAGAAGGCACACCCAGAAAGGGATACTTTTTTAACTCCTTGCATTGGAATTGGAAGTTCATGAGCTGGTAGTCATGTTTTATGACTGTGAACATGATGTTCTTCTGGAGAGTTCTAGCATACCTGTGTTCAGTGATCCATCGTCATTGGAGTTTTCCTACACTGCTATCCTGGTGTCCTGGATTGTTGTGAATTATAAATTCTTGTGTACTGGATTACCTGATCATATGACAGCATACAAAAGTGATTTTTGTGTCCATGCTAGGTAAAAAACTCAAGATATATGAAGAAAACCTAGTATTCGGTAATGTTAACAAGTTATCAGAGTACAGAAGGTAGACATTGTCCGAGAATCAAATGTAACCCAATAATGCACGAACATGAGAGAGTGCTACAGGAGCTGCTGTGGAGCATGGACAGACCATCTGGTTCAAGTGATAGCATCAGTGACTTAAATCCAAAGCCCTCATAAATTCTTTTCTACTTCCAAATGTGTATGCAATATGTAAAGTGTAGAATATGTTCTAAACATTTTTCTGTCAAGGTGAATAAATTTATTGTATTGAAGCTCTATGTAAGAATCTCAGTATAAATCGGTGGTTCCTATTCCAGTGTCATTATTGATAGCTATGTATACACTGCATTGAACACTATTAAGGGAGATGTACAGCCATCTTGTACATTTGAGGGTAAGAATGTAAACATTTCTTGAACTGGCTTGTTTCTGTCCGAAACTGGCCAAAGTTAGGCAAAGATACAACTTCAAAATTCAAAATTCAAACTTTTTCTCAACAATTGGTTGTAGAGAGGACACCAATGAACCCCCTTCATATTTTTTCAGATTTTTAAATCTTCAAAATGAGTCTGTAGCTGCACATTTCGACAGCTGTTCTGAGTGATTAAAAAGGCATTGTCCTGTTCTTGTAGCATACTTTTCGAACAAAATGGCTTGTAGGACTTCATATGTATTGCTTTTATATCTTTTGGCAACATTTTTGGCCAGTTTTGGACAGAAACAAGCCAGTCCAAGAAACGTTTACATTCTTATCCTCAAATGTACAAGATGGCCACTCATCCCCCTTAACAGGCTAAACTACCCTGGCGAAATCGGAATCTTTCACATAAGATAGTTAAAATGGGAATATTTTTAAGGGGCTGGCTAATTAGCACCCTGTATCCCATATTTGGGCTTTCATATTTGGAGGGAATGAGGATCTAGAACAGTCCAGTTGACCCTCAAAAAGGAATTGGGTTTTACACGACCAATAACAAGCTTAGCTAGCCTGGTGAAAATAGGATATTTCGCATAATACAGTTTAAATCGAAATATCTTTCAAGGGGCTGGCTAACAACTTGTATCCAATATTTGGGCCTTCATATTTGGAGGGGATGGGGTCTTGGGACAGTCAAATTGACTCTCAAAAGGAATTGGGTTTACACGACAATTAGCAGGCTTATCTAGCCTGGCGAAAATAGGATATAACTGTTTTATACGAAATGTCCCATTTTTGCCAGGCTAGCTAAGCCTCTTACAGGTCGTAAAAACATAATTTCTTTTGAGGGTCGACTGGGCTCACGGTTCCCCATCCTCATCAAATATGAAGGCCCAAATATGGGATACAGGGTGTTAGCCAGCCCCCTTGAAAGATATCCCATTATAACTGTATTATACAAAATGTTCCATTTTTGCCAGGCTAGCTAAGCCTCTTACTGGTCGTGTAAACCCAATTCCTTTTGAGGGTCGATTGGGCTTTCCTGGGGCCCCATCCTCACCAAATACGAAGGCCCAAATATGGGATATAGGGTGTTAGCCAGCCCCTTGAAAGAAAGTTTCATAAGGTTCTTAACTCTAAAAACATATCTACTGGAACTATTTATGAACTACTAGTATATTTGAAAAAGTGTTCGATAAAGAACTATTATTTCTTGTATTTTCGTGAGAGACTTCTTGAAAAAAATTGTAAAGTTGACACACAAGATACAGAGTTTCGGAAATCGTTGACAAAATTCTATTGGGTTTAATATGTCTATAAGTAATAGCTTTAAAAAAGCCTTCGTAAGAAGACAATATTATTCCTTGTGAATTACTGCAGCTGATCTAGATTCATAGATGGAACATGCAGATTCAAAAAGTAAACTACTTTTCCATTTGACTTACGTGCATGTTCACATTTAATTTTATTATACTTTCATGTTAAATACAACCCTTAAAGCCGCAGTTGGTAATCCGTTCTATTACCCTAAGCGTTAGCAACACACTTGGACACGGGCAACACAACAAATTGTTACACGCATATATTATGCGCGTACGGTTCGCCGTAGACTTTACTTCATTTCAATATAAAAGCAGTAAAATTCTCTTTAAAATTAAGACATTCAGTATAATAAAATAAATAGTGCCTGTTTGGGAGGGTAACTGTTAAAATTGACACCTCTCGAAAACCATTACCAACCTCCGCTTCGCGTCGGTTGACAATCAATGGTTGTCTCGAGGTGTCAATTTCAACAGTTACCGTCCCAAACAGGCACTATTCATATATTGTTGCTTATTTATCGACTATGATAGAATTTTAGTAATGATCGATGTTAGGTTGCCTATACTCAAAATCAACAAGTTAATATATATATATATATATATATATATATATATATATATATATATATATATATATATATATATATATATATATATAATGTTAATTTCACTAGTTAATTTGAATGCTTTTGAAATATCGTACAATACACATGTAGTGATGGTGTCATTGTAGATAAAGACAACAACTCCAACGTAGGGTTCTTCATTATTACATTATATTATATCCTCTGAAATATTTAAAAATACATGTATCACAATAAGTAATTTATCAATATCACATCATCATAAAAATAATATAGATCACACATAATATAGCATTGCATTTTATAAGAATCAAAACATCCATTTCATAATTTTGCCAAGCACAGTTTACAAGCAAGAGTTATTTCCATTATCGCAGTGCTAACTGATATTTAAAGAGTTCAATAATATGTATCCTGTGTGATTAATAATTTAGATAGTTATCAATGTTTAATAAATAAAACATATTAAACTTAACTTAGGCAATAAGTATATATATATATATATATATATATATATATATATATATATATATATATATATATATATATATATATATATATATATATATATATATATATATATCTCTCTCTCTCTCCTCTCTCTCTCTCTCTCTCTCTCTCTCTCTCTCTATATATATATATGCATACCTATGTGTGACACAAAGCCTAATTGATCCGCATCTGCATGATCCTTCTATATTCATCAGGGTTAGGAATGGAATCTATATACATATTACAATACTCTTAAAACTACATTTAGGTTATCTAGCTTAAGATTGTTAAAATAACTATTGAATATCGAGTATTGCTCAAACACTAAGTTTCACTCATGATAATTTACATTTAAATAGATTTATATTTCACTATATATCATTTACTTATCAAGCAAATATAATATACTTTATTAATAAGCAGTTATCTTAATAGCATGAAATATAAAACAATTACTTACAGTCTATAGATTTCTTCTGGGTCTTAAGATAAACACATCTGGTCACTATGAAGATCAGATCAAAAAGGACAAAGCAAAGAGATGGAATTTGAAGGACCAATGAAATTGAGAATTCAAAAATAAAATTGAGCATGTGATATATACCGGTAATAAACTAAAACAGGTTTAACACTGACCATAATGACCATTGTGATGTCATACTTAATAAATAACAATGAAGCTATTTACATACTGTTAGGTTGTACATAAACTTGTTTACATTGACAACTTTTATAGTAAATACCATAAACTTATGATTATATAGAACTATTAACTAATAATTTTATGATAATGAAATTATGACTTAATTAACATGAAATATCACCCTATCACATGCTTCCCCTCTTCGTGAAATGACGTCCTCGTCATTTATTACATATTTTAAAGAATATCTTTGTACGGTACTAGTAATTTGAATTACTTTTAAACCTTCATGACTTCAAGAACATAAATGATATATCTTTAAAACTATAGCTCTCCTCGTAATTCTATAGACTTTATCACCAATTTAACTGATTGAACTGACTGGGTAATACTGATCTCTTGTATTATTGTAAGTAAAAATGTCTTCCAGAAATGATCTGTAGTAGAGTCTTTTCTATTAGTTCTTTGCTATTTTTAGAGTGAAAAACATAACTAGAGACTAATGTCTGAAGATAGTCTGCTCTTATCTTCCAATCGGGTTGTTTTGTTACTACCTGTTGGTTTACTACATAATCTCCACTTGTAATTCATGATGTTGTTTTCTTTACTCTCTGAGATCTCTTTGGTGATGGTTCTGTCTGCTGTTTGTTAGCTGAATTTTCTCTGGAATTGGTATCATCCAAATGCTCATCATCATCATCATCATCATCATCATCATCATCATCATCATCTTCTTCTTCTTCAGCATCATCTTCAGTATCATCTTCAGCATCATCACCATCAATAGATGTATCTACTTCCTTTATCCGAGTATCTTCTTGAACATCTGCTGTAGCTGTAGCTCTAGCTCTAGCTGCATCTGTAGCTCTAGCTGTATCTCTAGTTTTAACTGCTGAAGCACCTGAGTCATGCGCATCATCTTCAAGTAAAGGTGTACCGGTTTAACCTTCATCTTCAGCGCTATCTTCTTCATTGCTATCTTCTTTATTGTTGCCTTCTTCATTGGCCAATGAATTAACTATTCTCAAAGCAACAGTACTGTCATTGCTATGTGCAATGGAATCTGCTTCATGCACCATTATTTCATCACTGTTGGTATCTGAGTCAGAATTTTCATGTTTTGAAGCATTCAATTGGGATCTTCTTGTCACTTTGATGGATTTCCTTGGCGCTGGCTTTAGTCTTTCTTCTGGTAAATCAACATGCCCAATTGGAAGTAATAGGTTTCTATGCAAAGTTCTTGATTTTGAAGTGTTATTTTTCTTTTTAACTAGTATGTATACCGGAATGTCCTTGTCAGGTTGACTAATTACAATGTATGGGGCTTCTTCCCACTTGTCTCACAACTTATGCGGGCCATCGAAAGCAACTATCTTCACCAGTACTTTATCCCCGCGTCGAATGACAGCACCTCTTGCCTTGATATCATAGTTTTTCTTCTGCTTTTCCTGAGAAATTTGGATAGATTTCTTTGCCAAATTGTACGATTGTTCTAATTTAGATTTTAAAGATTTTATATAAGTGTTAAGATATTCTGGTTGATATTGTTCTTCTGTTCTGAATAGTAAATCTATTGGAAATCTAGCTTCTCTACCAAACATTAAAAAGAAAGGTGATTGACCTGTTGTCTCTTGCTTCACAGAATTATATGAATGGACTAAACTGATCACTGATCACTATGAAGCCGCAAAGGTATTCCATAGTGGACTATGACATGGTTAAACAATTCCTCGGCTGTAGTTTTGGCAGTTTGATTTCTCGTAGCTATAGCCTGAGCATAACGAGTGAAGTGATCAGTGATGACCAACACATTTTCATATCCTCCTTTTGATTTCTCTAGTTTTAAGTAGTCCACACAAACAAGTTCCAAAGGCTGTGATGTTTTAATATTGGTAAGTGGAGCTTTTTCTGTAGTTGGTGTTTTTCTGAGAAGACATCTCCTGCAGTTGGATATGAAGTGTTCAATATCTTTAGTCATGCCATACCAGTAAAATCGATCTCTGATTAGACTGGTAGTCTTATCTCGGCCAGGGTGTCCCATGTCCGTATGAAGGTGGTACAATACTGTTGGAATACATGATCTCGGTATAATGATCCGTATCTTCTTATTTTCATTGACAATTGTCTTTCTGATCAATACTCCATCTCGTAGTCTTAGCTTTTCAATTTCAAAATGCTTGTGAAGTACAGCATGGTACTGTACATTGTTGTATGGTAGATGATGTTTCTCTGGCTTATACCCATCTCTTACATATGGTATCCAGAATCTTAGTACTGGGTCATTGAACTGATGGCGACGAACATCATTCTCTGTTTGATCACTCAAATCCGGTTGGTTGTCAACTGCCGATGAAGATATGGATAAGATTGTACATATGGATATTGTTTCTAATTGAGTTGCATATGGTCTTTATAGAATCAGATGTAATAATTTCTTGGTTTGGTATTCTGCTTAATCCATCTGCATCTGCGTAAAGTTTTCCAGGTTGATACAGAATCTCAAAATTAAAGCTGGCTAGATCTGCGATCCATCTCTGGCTTGCTGCATCTAGTTCTGCTGATGTTAATACATAAGTCAGCGGATTGTTATCTTTGTACACTTTAAATGTGCCTCCATATAGATAATCTCGGAATTTTTCACATGCAGCCAACTTTAATGCCAAAAAACTCCAATTTATGAACAGGATAATTCTTTTCAGATTTCGACAAACTCCTGCTTGCATAAGCAATAACTCTTTTGAAACTATCTTGAGTCTGATATAATACAGCGCCAATGCTTGATGATGAGGCATCTGTATGTAACTCGAATGGTAATGAGTAATCTGGGAATCCTAAAATTGGATAAGTGGTGAGTTTTTCCTTTAATATTCTGAATGACTGTTCTTGTTCATCTCCCCATTTCCATTTTTCATCTACTTTTAATGTCCTAACACCCTTTCTTGTTTTCTTCTTAGTATTAGGTAGGAGGTCATTTAATGGACGAGCTATTGTTGAAAATACCTCAATGAATCTTCGGTAGTATCCAACAAAACCCAAGAATTGGTGAACTTCATCTGAATTCTTGGTTTCGGTCACATCGTTGTCGTCAAAGTAGCCAGGGGTGTCCTTGATGAAAAGTTGCGATGTTAATTGTGTTTTTTTAGCTTCGCTTCCATAAGACAGTCAATTCCCAATTCTGTACCTTGCTGATCTTATCTGGGTCTGGCTCTATCCCCTCCTCACTGACAATGTTTCCTACATATTTCACTTTCTTTTTAAAGAAGTCGCATTTCTTTGGTGATAGCTTCAAATTTACTTCCCTAAGTCGCTGAAATTTTTTTTTCTAAATGTTCTACATGCTCTTCATAGGTTTTGGAGAAAATTATCAAGATAGATGAAGCATATGTCTAGGTGAAGTCCGTCAAAGCATTCTTCCATAAGCCTTTGGTAAGTAGCAGGAGCATTGACAAGACCAAATGGCATGCGATGGTATTTATAAAAGCCTAGAGGTCCAACAGTAAATGCCGTTCTCTCTTTGTGTTTTCCATGCAACTCAACTTGATGGTAACCACTCTTCATGTCCAATATGGTAAAGAATCTATTTCCTACCAATGCATCCAAAATTTCCTCTATACGTGGCAATGCGTAGGAATCTTTCTTTGTTCTCAAGTTCAGTTGTTGATAGTGTACGCACATGCGCAATTCATTATTCCTCTTTTGACAAAGGACAACATTACTCGACCATGGCGACTTAGATTTCTTTATAATTCCTCCTTCTAACAACTTTCTTAAGTGATCTTTAACCTCTTCAAACATAGCAGGTGGAATACGTCTTGGACGTTGTTTGAATGGTGTTGTCATGAAGATCAATCCTATGTTTCACAATGCTAGTATGTCCAATATCTATGTCTGACATGCAGAAAACATCCTCATACTTCCTCAATAAATTCTCTGCTTGTTGTTTCTCTAAATTCGTGAGTCCCTCATCTTCAATTGTAACTAAGCTCAGGACATCTTTTGCTTGTTGGAGATTAACACAAGGTATAGCTCTCTGATCTGGTTCAAGTTTTACAGGCTGCAACTCACACAAGATAGATTTTGGTGAAACTTGCACTGTCCTGGTAGTGATATTATCAATGTCCACTCTTATGATTTGCTGGATAGCATTAGTCTGTAAGTGATGATACAATATCTAGGTCTGATGGAATAACAGAGCGAGATGTAGCTTGTAGAACTGCTGTTGTAGATTGATATGGTATTGCTTTATCAATGTATCCAGATATTGAGACTGTTGAATTTGGTGGTATAGAAATACAAAAGTTTTCAGCTGATTTTACAATTCCAAGTCTGTTGTTGCTGCGAGCAAGTTCTTTATCTCGTATGATCATGCTTCTAAAAGCTAAATACCAAGGAGTAAACAATGCAGCTTCCTGCAAATATCGGTCTCGGTATTTGTCTTTGACAACATCTAGCATATGTTGTAATATATCGGTCCCAATAAGAATTGTTACTTGGCTGTTGTAATTGCTGGTGGATACAAAAAGTAATGGAAAATTAAGTGGCTGTTCCAGTGATTGTGGTATTCCAGTACTTTGGATAATAGCCTCGATGTAATCATAATATGGCAACTGTTGACCATCAGCGCATTCCATTTCTAAAAGTTCTCTTATTGGGTGGAGTTCTAAATGACGAAGGTGTTTAGCATAAAAATCATTGCTGACTGTTGAAACAGTAGATCCAGTGTCTATCAATGCTCGAACTAAGTTTCCTTCTATACTTGCTTCAACTTCAGAGGTACTTCCTACTAGTTCAACTGGTCTACTCTGGTAAGGGCGTTTCTTTAATGACCTATCGTCTGCTCCGCAACGAAGGTCTTCTGATGTTTAAATTTCTCTGGCTATGATCCATACGCACAGTACATCTACGTACTATATGTCCAGGTTGTTTACATCTATAGCATATTGGTTGTCCATCTTCGTCTCTTGTAGATCAGATTCTTGGTCACCTAACCATACTCATATTGGCGGTAATATCCTTGATTATATCGTGGACTACGGCTATAGCTACCATATGAACTTCTGGATTGGTAGTTTCCTCTACGGAAGTGTTGCTGCTGATCCGTATGATCTCAACTTGTTGGTTGTTGTTCGAATCTCTTGTACATACTTCCTTGTTCAATAGCACTGACTTTGGTGGTAAGCTGTTAAATCATTCCTTTGAGTTCCTTGATCTCATCTTGTTTCTCAGATTCACTCGATGTTACAGCCATGTTTGATTGTGCTCTTTTCGTTACATGTTCTTTTTCTACCAGTCTGATTTCCTTCCTAAGTTCATGAAAATTTGTGAATGCATCAAACTTGTATCCTGTGATATCTTCAATCCATTGATGCAGTCCATTCCAAAATTCGGATCTTAATTTCTCATTAGCAACTGCCTGTGTTGCAACTCCTTTAATGACTGCCTTTCTATAAATCTCTTCTAATCTACAACTCCAACTCATGCTATCCTCGTCTTTCTGTTGTCGAGCACTGTAAAATTGTTCCATAATGGTTTCTCCTCGTTCTATTGTTCCAAATACACTCTCCATCTTGTCCAGTATCTGGGTTACAGTGGCTCCCAAGTCTCATTGCAACTTTTCCAGCATCTCCTCTAAATGATCACCTAATTGATTAAGCGATAGATTCCTCTTTGTATTTCTTTTTAATCAAACAATCCACTTTATATCGCCAAAGATCATAAGTAGTGTCGTTCTTGCTGCCGTCTCCAGAAAAGCAAGAGATCTTTTTGATATAGGAGCTAATGTTGCTTCCTGATGCTGCTGATTTAAAAATTTCAGTTTGTGGTTCTGTTTTATTATTTACAAACTCCTCTTCATTCATTTGTGTGACATATTGATTCATCCATTGTTTGAAATCTTAAGCAGAATCAGCTTTTGGTTTTACATTCAGTTCTTTAAAAACTGACGCAATTTGATTGAGTTCGTCTGTGGATAGTTCTGCCATGTTGAATTGTTTATGTTTCGATTTCGGATCACGATTTGCTTGCTATTTTCAACGGATTAAATTCAGAATCGGTGTTTCGGAAATTTATAACTTAATTTTCTAAATTAAGTTTCTAATTAAATATCTATGATTACTACTAACTGATAACTTAGCTAATACTATCTTAATAAATCTTAATGTTATTTGAAATAACTAACTAGAATGATAAATTGATTGACTTGTTATAAACTTTAATTAATTAATATACTTTGTTAAACCAATGCTTAATAAATATTCTTATAAGAATAACTACTGGGTAATAGTATCTAAATAAATACCTTAATGAACAAAATGATGCTCTATCAAAATTATGAAAAATAAAAAAAAATATATAGTACTGTAGTACCTGAAATAAATAGAAGATACAAAATTTAAAATTAAATCAATATGAAAATAATTAATTTCAATGAAAGATAACTTTCAAGAAAATGGTAATATATGGCTTGTGCACTTAAGCGTGACATAAATTTAAACAGGAAAATATTACTTTTATGTCAATATAGTTCTAAAATGATAGTGTTTTAAATAATTTCAATGGTCAAAAAGAAAATCTTTCAAATAAAAAAATATGATTACTTATGCTATTCAATTCGTAATTTGTTATTTTGAATATTATTTAGAGTACAGACTCTGAATCCTACAGGAGTTCAATTATGTTTTTAAGGTGTTTTATTAGAGCTTATTCACTTTTCTATCATTAATCAATACAGGTAAATTTTCTTTGAGATATGAAAATATATTAAGATAGATAATATTCTCAACCTGAAATACTGATCAATTCTGAAACGCAGACCAGTTCACAAGGCTATACCAAGTAACAATTCAGATACAATTCTAAGTTTTAGTTTCCCGAAACGATTTTCAAGCTATGTCAAATGCAAATATCCAGGTATATCACGATCGTTTATTATGTTTATCTGTTTTTAAACTTCCGGGTTTTTTCGTTATTCCTAATATGTCGGTGTTCTACTTTGAATTTCAATGAAGTGTTATTGTCTTTAAATGATTTTATTTTAATGTACTAATATGTATCCAACTATACGTTTAGCAAATATTTGTCTAGTACTTCTCATGGATTTTACTTTAAACAAGAATGTATCATTATGTTTAACAATTAAAACATAGATATGAAATTTAGAAATGTAATCATTATTTGTAAACACTCAAAATGCAACAGTTGTGTGATATTTCCAGATATTATAAATGTTTAAAAAGACCCCAAAAGAGCTGCATTTGAAAGTATAAGTCCTTTTGTTAGCAATAAAAATAATTAATGACAAAATCTATATGACCAAAGACATATTGATCTACATTTGTAAATTCATATTTAGCATTTAAGTCCCAATTTTGGTAGATTGATATATGCTATAAAGTAATTCTTATAACTGCTTCCTTAGCAGTGTTTGCTGTTTGTGTCATTTTAGCCATCGTCTTAAGAAATTCCGTTTAAAGCAGCTTACCGTAACAGGTTGTAATGTCGATTGCTTGCTTTCTAAATATTGAATAAGCAATTTAGTGTCAGACAGCTTTACTTTTAAAAACAATTTCTTCTGTTTGTATTTCCATCGATTACAGTTTATTCAATAAACATTTATATTCTTTACATCCGTATTGCTCCAAATCAGGTCATTCATTTGTATTGCTTATTGTAATTTCAGGTCGTGGAATTGCAAAAGAATCTATAAAGTCTGCTTAAGCATTTAACAATTATAACATTGGAGCTAAAAAAAAAAAAAAAAAAATATCAAAGTAAACGTCGAAAACAGCTTATACGCCTCGTGATTTTCAGGGTTTCGGCAACATTTAAGTATTATTTATGTCATTCCTTCCAAAGAGAGAACAATGCTTATCGTGGCTTTAAACTGGAAGTTGGAAACTTGGAGCTTAATTGTTAAACTTGGACTCTATGCAGTTGAGATTATGTAAGAATTAGTGCCAAACAAAACAGCTTGCTACAGAAGTCACGATCAACTGTTAACTACTTATAATCTCCCGGCAGCTTGTTCATGATAAAATTTTTACAGCTGCAAAAATACACAACTGAACTCAACAGATATTAGATAGGATATCATAGCATATTGGATGTCTACATACTTGCACCAGAGAGTTAGGTATGACCACACACTAGCGCACCATAACCACTATCACGAAAAGAGGCAGAATGATGACATACATATTTTGATGCAAACTGAAAAGGAATGTATCTAATGTTAAAACAATAACCAAGAGAAAGGATGACTACACAACACTCATTCACAGAACACAAATTCAGTTCATACGAACATAGGGGAATAAGATGGACAAACATTAGAAAAACACATTAATATAAATTTTAAAAATGTTTTAGAGTTTTAAGTAGCTATGCGTTTCTACGAAGGCATCCTTTATATGTCTCCTAACAACAAAAGGTACTTTCCTAAACCCTTTACCGGGTAAAGTGTTAAGAAATATTTTCGTCTAAGATTAACAATTCGTTTGCGACTGATTGCATCTGATGATTGCGTCAATTCATTTTCTTTCAATGTGAGTTTGAATTTATACTGTTCTCTTTATTAAATTAAAAGTTAAAATGTTACAATGCAGAAGCAGTTTTTATGCAGTTGACACTCCATAATAGAACGTGTCAATATATAACAAAATCTTTACTTATAAAATTAAAACACTTTCCCAATAAACTGCAAAATGCCTGCACCATCGGGCTGATACTTTGGATTTGACAACTTTGGTTTAAAAACTGCAAACTTATATGCATGCACTAGCGTTTTTTAAATTTCATACTTTTTATAGATTAGTAAACTTTAACATTTAGAATTTGTAAACAAGGAACAGACTGTGTTCTAAGTCTTTATGAATATGATGATAATTGTTTTCGGGGGGGGGGGGGGGGGGGGTGACAGCCGTCCTTAAATGTTCTTTTTTTTCAAATCAGTCTTTTATCTGAAATTTTCATATGGGACAGTGATAAAAATTGTTGTGAAATTTGACATTAAGAACACAATTTAGAGATATGACGTCCTAGATACCCACCCACCGGTTCAAACAATGTTATTATTTTCCACTCAGCTGCAACAATTAAGGAAGAAGGACTCATTCGTATTACGAGGTGATAATTTCGGTCGGGGCGTGGTCAAATCCAATAAAGCCCAGAGGGCTTTATGATAGATTTGACCACGCTCCGACAGAAATTATCACCTCATAGTATTCAAAGAATGATTCCTTATTAGTCTCATACCGGTTTTCACCGGAGGGGACTATAGCTTTCTTCTGCGTCCGTCAGTCCGTCTGTCTGTCGGTCGGTCCGTCCGTCCGTCTATCTGTCCGTCCGTCCGTCTGTCTGTCCCACTTCAGTGTTCCACTGTTTTTTTCTTTATGCGCTTGACGAATGATATGAAACTTGCTGAGCAGCTTCAAAATATCAAACTACAGATCAAGTTTACACTTTTGTAGCGTCTGGTTGACATATTTTTGAGAAAAATAATTTTTTATATTCCAATTTTTTAATGTTCGGGTTCGTTATCGGGCTCGGTGTGTATCAAATAAACGAGGAAAGTATGTTGTCAGTAATAATATCGTGCATTACTTGGACCATTCCTTTTATTGTTTATAACAAACAAATAAGTTCTGTAAAATAGTGTCAAGCATTGTGTTGTAAATTTAATCGGCAGGGTTTATTTTTGTTTTTTGTATTATTACAATCGGGTTCGTTATCGGGTTGGTCTGTTGAGACGGTCAGAAATGATATTATGCATAACAGTGCATTGTTTTCACAAATTTCTACAAACCGGTAGGGGACGTGTATTGCTTATGCAATACTCTCAGAATGCTTGTTACTTATATAAATATTATTTCCAATTTGTACACTTTAAAACAATATCATTTTAAAACCATTATTCTCTTACGAAGCTATTGTTTTGTATTACATCGCGTGTTCTTAAACGTGTTCGATAGTATTTTCGTGTTAACGTTTTACATACTTGTTTATTTACCGTAGAGTTATGGTGCGTTGGTGTGACAAGCGTGGTTTGCTAGTTTATTTGTGAGTTTATATTTTGTCTAATACGGCGTTATTGGTCATACATTGACTGTTTTGTGATGTTAAGGGGTCTTATACACTTAACTATATTGCATGTTAAGAGGTCTTATACGCTTAACTGTGACAGTGTTTGATACGTTAAGTGAAACGTTTAATTGGAAATATTGTTATTTATATATAATTAAAAGGTTCAAGCAAGGCTCCAGCAATGTCCCGGTGATGATCCAGCCATAGTCACCAGTGTTCCGGTATTGAACATCTTACCACCCGTGTAACCTCCTTCGAGTATTTACTTACTACGCTGGAAGCCGGTGGACGGAAGCCGTCATCTTAGGACGTGGTACCGAAGGATGACACATTGGAGGAACACTGGAGGGACACTGCTGTCTAATGTACCACCATAGGAGGCCATGAAGAATCGGATTTTATAAACATATTTTTTGCGTATATTTTTTTTTTGTGTGTGAATGTGTATATTTGTAAATTTATTGATTTTATATATATAGATAAAGATTGTAAATACTTATTGTTGTTCTCTTGTTTGACTGGTTAGACACACGACGGCTGTCGTGACACCCATTTTGTGTCACTCATAATTTATGAAGTTATTGGGTTTTAGGGTTCAGTATGATTCGAAATGTAATCACAGATTAATACAGATGAAAAATGTAAATTTTAAGAATTAAGGCCATGTTTATGTATGTATATTCCAATACAGTTTAGATTTTTCGATCCTCAGCTAAATATCTAGCTACACAATTTTATTTCATTAGCAAAGAATAGGTTTATGAAACAATTAGGAAAAATCCGGACACAGTATATACGAAACTGAAAAAATTATGGTTCAACATTTTAGTATTGTGCCATTGATGTGTAAAATGTTAATTCTCGTGCTTGCGCGGGATATCATCTAGTTCTTTTAACAAAATGCCGTCATAGCAGAAAAATTGTAAGTATATACTAGACTTTGACCCGTGCGTGCACGGGTTGACATTGTATATGATATCGGACATTTACGAAATAGATACATCGACACACCGTATTGTTGCCATTTACATAATAAAGCTTTGAGCATATAATAATGCTATTAATTTTACTACTCTCTGCTTACATAGAATAATCTAACTGTGTCTTGGGACAGGCCCACACCACAGTTAAAATGCCTCCCATATACCTATATTGTAGCAAACAATTGCAAAATAGCTCCGAAACGATTTTGGAGAAAATTAATGAAACTGCATTGAAAATAAGTCAAATTATTCATAATATTAAAACCATGTTGAGGCTGTAAATACCTTTCATCTAAAAATTTAATTCATATCAATGAAGAATTCAACACTTTCTCCAGCAACGTTTTTTACTCGCTTCGGGTTGACATTCGGAACTATCGGAATTTTTCATATTAAATGCACTGAGTTAGAGTTATCTCCCGTATTTCCTTTGATGAACAGAATATATATATATATGACAAATTGTCAATGAAAATTTACACGTATTTGTAATATCGTTTCCGAGTTTTTCCATGCAAATGTTGTATTGTGGAAACAAACTAAAGCGCCTCCTATGATTAAGCGTGAATGTAATGCGCATGCGCAAGATTGTAAAATCTGAAAAATCCATATGATTTCCGGATTTTTAAAAGGAATTTTCCTTGATTTTTATTAAGCGAAGCTTGATTAAGAAAAAATTAAAAAAAATTGGTAATCTTCAAGTGCCAATAATGTTAAATATATAAAACAAATGACAGCACTCTTCCGATTTCTCGGTATTAAAGCCTAAAAATTCGAGTCTATTATTTTAATATAGTAGTATAGATTATGCCGTGTTAAACGTTGAGTATTTTTGCCAATGAACCTATATTTGAAATAGTTCAAAGCATTTTTTAGGCAACTTTCTTGAAAATATTTATACAATTCTTTTGTTAATGAGCTCAAAACTATTTCAACTACATTCACAGCTAAAATAGAATTTAACTTCACAACTGTTGTTAACCGCCAAACAAAATGCATGTATACAAATGTTTTATTTGCATAAGTAGTGACTTGACACAGCTTAAGAAACTACCAAACTCCTACTGTTATGAATTGTTACAAAGCCGAAAAAGCTGTTTATTTTTTACCTTGACTTGGGTAGAAAAAAAGTTGAATTTATTCATTTTCACTGAAACAAATTGGTCTTAACCTCGAGCTATTCTATGCCTCGGAAGCTGCTTTAGATATCCCACGTCATAATTGTCAGCATGGTTTTCAACTATCTATGAAATATTTACGAAATAGTTTATAGTAACTTGTTAGATTCAGTGCTATTTTTCTAACAACCTCTCTCTCTCTCTCTCTCTCTCTCTCTCTCTCTCTCTCTCTCTCTCTCTCTCTCTCTCTCTCTCTCTCTCTCTCGTAAGGAAGCCAACAAGCAGACACCAAGGTGGTTTTAAAAGATAATTTCTACATAGTTTTAAGTGTTTTGCAATCCAGGACACGATATATTTATTTGCAAATCTCTCAAACTATGGCCTCTATTGAAATCGACTTTTAGATTACATCCATTATTAATTTTTATGGTTATAGATACAAAACTTCCGGGTTTTTTCGTTGTCATAAATGTTCCGTGTTAAAATGAATGAATAAGATGGACAAACATTAGAAAAACACATTAATATAAATTTTAAAAAGTTTTAGAGTTTTAAGTAGCTATGCGTTTCTACGAAGGCATCCTTTATATGTCTCCTAACAACAAAAGGTACTTTCCTAAACCCTTTACCGGGTAAAGTGTTAAGAAATATTTTCGTCTAAGATTAACAATTTGTTTGCAACTGATTGCATCTGATGATTGCGTCAATTCATTTTCTTTCAATGTGAGTTTGAATTTATGCTGTTCTCTTTATTAAATTAAAAGTTAAAATGTTACAATGCAGAAGCAGTTTTTATGCAGTTGACACTCCATAATAGAACGTGTCAATATATAACAAAATCTTTACTTATAAAATTAAAACACTTTCCCAATAAACTGCAAAATGCCTGCACCATCGGGCTGATACTTTGGATTTGACAACTTTGGTTTAAAAACTGCAAACTTATATGCATGCACTAGCGTTTTTTAAATTTCAACACGCTTCGGGTTGACATTCGGAACTATCGGAATTTTTCATATTAAATGCACTGAGTTAGAGTTATCTCCCGTATATCCTTTGATGAACAGAATATATATATATATGACAAATTGTCAATGAAAATTTACACGTATTTGTAATATCGTTTCCGAGTTTTTCCATGCAAATGTTGTATTGTGGAAACAAACTAAAGCGCCTCCTATGATTAAGCGTGAATGTAATGCGCATGCGCAAGATTGTAAAATCTGAAAAATCCATATGATTTCCGGATTTTTAAAAGGAATTTTCCTTGATTTTTATTAAGCGAAGCTTGATTAAGAAAAAATTAAAAAAAATTGGTAATCTTCAAGTGCCAATAATGTTAAATATATAAAACAAATGACAGCACTCTTCCGATTTCTCGGTATTAAAGCCTAAAAATTCGAGTCTATTATTTTAATATAGTAGTATAGATTATGCCGTGTTAAACGTTGAGTATTTTTGCCAATGAACCTATATTTGAAATAGTTCAAAGCATTTTTTAGGCAACTTTCTTGAAAATATTTATACAATTCTTTTGTTAATGAGCTCAAAACTATTTCAACTACATTCACAGCTAAAATAGAATTTAACTTCACAACTGTTGTTAACCGCCAAACAAAATGCATGTATACAAATGTTTTATTTGCATAAGTAGTGACTTGACACAGCTTAAGAAACTACCAAACTCCTACTGTTATGAATTGTTACAAAGCCGAAAAAGCTGTTTATTTTTTACCTTGACTTGGGTAGAAAAAAAGTTGAATTTATTCATTTTCACTGAAACAAATTGGTCTTAACCTCGAGCTATTCTATGCCTCGGAAGCTGCTTTAGATATCCCACGTCATAATTGTCAGCATGGTTTTCAACTATCTATGAAATATTTATGAAATAGTTTATAGTAACTTGTTAGATTCAGTGCTATTTTTCTAACAACCCCCCCTCTCTCTCTCTCTCTCTCTCTCTCTCTCTCTCTCTCTCTCTCTCTCTCTCTCTCTCGTAAGGAAGCCAACAAGCAGACACCAAGGTGGTTTTAAAAGATAATTTCTACATAGTTTTAAGTGTTTTGCAATCCAGGACACGATATATTTATTTGCAAATCTCTCAAACTATGGCCTCTATTGAAATCGACTTTTAGATTACATCCATTATTAATTTTTATGGTTATAGATACAAAACTTCCGGGTTTTTTCGTTGTCATAAATGTTCCGTGTTAAAAATTTCATGAACATGTTTTTATCAATAGATGTTTACTTATTAATGATTTTGAGAATACACAAGCGTCAAATGAATGGCCGTCTAGGAGTTATTTATTAAACAAAAATATGAAGTAAAACCGAAACTAATTAACCGATATAAAGACAAGAGACAGTTGATTTAATATTAATATTTAGTAGTCGAGTGTTTGACATTTCAGAGTTGATTTGAAACCTCTCAAAAGAATTGACATTATTATTTATGGAAAATCTAACATAGAACACATTGATAACTTTTAGCCAAAAATAAATAATTCTTATCTTTTCTCAATCTCTTTCAAAACTTTGACAAGTTTATCAAATTGAACTGATTGCAAACTGAACCCCAATACAACACACTTATAGATAAGACATGACCAACTTTAAGCAACTACATGTACTCTAAGTAAATATCCTCATATTTTTAATGTTTAAAATTAGTTTTTAACAAAGAAAAGGGTGTAAGAAAAGATTTTCATTTTTATCACTTAGCTTGAGGTTTCAATATACATGTATTTGTATCTATAACATATTATTTCATGTACAGCCTTACAGACGATAAAAGGTAAAGACATTTTCGTTCATTCTTTCGTTCCTTTAATTGTAATTCTTAGATAAAGAATGGTGTAACGTTTAACAAGAGGTTTAGAGGCCGTATATCGCTCACTTGAGCAACAAAAGTCATAACTCCGATCAAATCAGCTATATAGTATCTATATAGTATCAAATATAAAATATTTGGATAATTAAATAAAGAGGACATTTTTTAAGAAGCTTTAATTTTTTTCTCCACAGTATTCTTATGTGTAATATTTCTTATGTTGAATCTTATCTGTTTCAGCAGGAAGTGCAAGATATCTGATAGATTTTGTTTTATACATATATTGTACTATCTTCAAATCCATATAAAACAACCCATGCAGTATTTTCAGGAAGCAAGTGTTGAAAGGGCCATGATGTAGAATGGAGAGCCGTTTTTGTAACCATCTCATACAAACATAGACTATGGCTTTTTGAAACTATTTCTGTCCCCTTCCATAATAATTTCCTTGCTATGTATCTATGTATTTTTCATATATGAATACTGTTTCTCTTTTTAATGATATCTGTTGGTTTTGTGGTTTTAAGTCAAACATAACCTCTTGCTTACTGAATATGAACATCTTTGTCAAACATAATTACTTATTAGGTTTGTTACTGACTGACTACAGAAATATATCGGGTTGATTAGTTAAGTATTTTGCTTTCTCGAGGACTATCAAGTGAGACATTTATTTTACAAGTAGCGATGATTTTCAAAAATTCATGTATAAAAGTGTCTTGCATCTCGTCAAATTTAACACCGTTGATCTCTTCAAAATCCCATTCTCAACTTTAAAATAGTCTTTAAATATCTTCGCTCCGCCCTTGTTCATATATAATGATTTTTTCCTGTTAAATTTTAAACGTTTTCTTCCTCGACACTCCATTTTATTCTGTTCAGGACACAACAATGTGATGTCTATTCAAAAGGCAACGACTCTAATTTTATAGTAATTTCAAAGGGCAACTACTCCAAATACTTTAGGAACATACGGAATGCGATTGTTCTACAAAATATCATGAAATGTTAAGTGAGTAGCCACTGCGCTAACCACTCGGCCATCTAGGCAAGACGAAAATCTTGCTTTCGATGATCAACGGAACTTAGCGCGCTGACCGCTCATTACTCGGTCGTTTTGAGATACAGTTCAACGAAAATCGAAACGATACACAAGACATAGATATATACATATAATAAGCACAGACGGGGCAATAACTCTCAAACTGACATATACCTACGCTTTCTGTATATCTATATCATTCACTATGGGCAGGTATACATGTATGTCAGCTTAAGAGTGATTTACAAAAAATACATTTCTCATTTCATACCAGATTTGTTTATATCAGTGGCAAAACTGTATACATTTTATATTCACAAGATGTACATTCAAGAATCTGAAAGTGGGAGGGTGGAATATGTGATGGTTTGGACATATTTAGTTCATATGGTAAAATTACCGAAAATAGGCCTGGGACTCACAGGCAAACAATTGAAAATCGCATACTCTCTCCTCCGGTAAAATTTAGATACGCGCCTGGGGTATCAGGCTTTCTGCATATACATACATATACAATTAAAGAAATAAACTCGGTGATGGTGATTTGACAAACCTCATAACTAAATCAAAATTGATAAAATCCAGACTTGTTTTTTCTCTACAGATGATGATGTTCTTTACAATTATTGTAATTGAGAACAAGGAAGTTCAAGATGTGTGTCAACTGTATGTCTTATCTTTTAGTTCTGGGACTTCATAAGTCATGGGAGTTATTGGCATTTATGTTAATCACAGTTTTTCCAGACCAGAAAACGCCCAAAGATAAACTGAGAAAACAAACTTATTAATCTTCTTTTATTACCCCCCCCCCCCTCTAAACAACCTTTGAATTGCATCATTTTAGATATTTCTTTTAATTGTAGACACAGCAGATCAATTTATTGGCTTTTGGAGATTTAAGTTAACTTAAAATCAATACCTTAAAAGGAAGTTTTTCTAATCGTTGAGATATGTAATGAATCGTGAATTTATTTTATCAAATACCACTTTTTGTCGTGTAGAGACGATTGAAAACCCAAAGTTTATTTTGTTTTATTACCCGTAAATCAAATTATGATAAAAACAGATCACGCTGCTTTAAAACAACATCTAATCACAATAGAACATATTTCTGCAAGTCCTTGCCCATCACATTATCAACAACTATCATACAGTTAAGCTTCGATATCTCGAACACTGATATCTCGAATGCAATGGATATGTCGAAGTGAATTGTAAGTCCCAACCACTTATTTTTTAAGTATTTTACCCTCGATATCTCAAATACTCGGATATCTCGAACTATTTTAACAGTCCCATCTAGTTCGAGATAACGAAGTATTTCAAAGGACAAGTTTATTTAAAGTTTATATAATCACTTCAAGAAGTGACAAAATAGTTTTGTAATACACGCAATCATTGCACAAACGTATTTTACCAAGTAAAAACTTTGTTTAATGACAAAGCTGCATACCTATAAAAATAATATTTTCACAATAATAACAACATTGCAAAGATATCATCAGGACATCAAACAAATAAAAAATAGATAATCCTTAAATGTTTTAATTGCTTATAGATATGATACAAGAAAGATATTTTTTTATAAATGATTTTTTTTATGAAAAGGAGGAATCTTTTGCACAAAAAAATCACAAAAAACAGAAACAAAACATAACAGATCTGTAAAATGTTAAAAAAAAATGCTTAATAAGTTTTAAGTAAAGAATCTGGAGGAATAAGCCGTTGCAAATGCCCACGACCTTCTCATACCTCTTATAAGAAGTAATAAACGTACGAGTTAACTGGGCATTTAAACAGTAATGTCCAAAAAGGCGTAACTGTGCTAAAATTTTATAGTATTTACATATACTTTAAACTGGCAAATTTGAAATGACAATCACGTACTCATTGAAAGAGTTTAAATACAAAAATGTTGATTACTTTCTAAAAATATTCTATTTACTAATTTACCTCAGTCATCATATACAACCCCAAACGCAGGGCAGTCGACAAAGAGTATGGGGGAGTCGATTCCACCATTTGTAGTAGTCGATTTTTTCTGCTTCGGAAACAGGAGGAATTTAGGTAACACCTTTTGTAGGAATTTAAAACAAGTTTTTCCAAAAAAAAAATGAGTGGCGTCGGAATCAAATTGAAAGGGGGGGGCTAGACTTGTACAAAATATTGACAAGCAAAGAAAGGTCTTTGGAATGTATAAATTTGCAAAACAAATTAGCGCCCCCCCCTCCCCCCCCCCCCCCCCCCCCCCGATTCCGACGCCTATGATATATACCACAACACGGAAGACAGCGGTAGTCAAACCACTATTAACGTATAACAAGGGGACTTGTTATTCGTCACTGGTCATACTTTGTGTTGGTCATTGGTCCGAGTGGTCTATGTGTCTTCTGGTACAACTACTATGCTTTTTCTTTCACAACAAAACACGCATTTGTAATGTGATTTTCCTGCCGATACAATTGGAAGTGAAATACATGCCTAGTTAATCATTGAATTTTCATTAGGCGCACACTGTACGTTTGACTTAGCTTGTATTCTGCATTTTGAGCACAACTACATGCTTTTGTCCAGCGTATGTCCCTGTTGTGTTAACAAGACTCTCAAGGATTCAGAGATGGAACGTTTTATCTTGTCATTTGATAGTTTCTTGCATGCACAACAACCATCTGTTTACAATATGAAATCGTGCAATCTTAAAGAGAATAACATACATTTCATATTTTATAAAAGTAGTAGAAAACGCATATCAAATAATTTCAAGTTACTATTAGCAAATTTTTAATTATTAAGAAAAGAATAATACATTTTAACAATGTATATTATTAAGTTTAAAAAGAAAATTACATTT
The DNA here is from genome assembly GCA_015776775.1 of Magallana hongkongensis. NCBI lineage: Eukaryota > Metazoa > Mollusca > Bivalvia > Ostreida > Ostreidae > Magallana > Magallana hongkongensis. Next base: position 62,098,270 of record CM027473.1, on the reverse strand, counting down.
TAACAATGTGAACAAAACGATAAACAAAAAAATCCAAAACACGAACGATTCGAACACCCGCTTTTACAGTGACATTTGTTTTGCCTCGGCTTATTCCCCCAGATTCTTTAATGGTATTGTAAATATCAAATCCGTTTAAGTGAAGCCCTGATAGTAACATTCATTTTCTGTCCAGCAATTTTTATTAAGACAATATTTTTTGTAAGAATCAGCCAGCTTTAAATAGTCTGGAGTCGTTTTAAAATTGGTTAACTTTGTTATCCGTTTACATATAAGAAGAATTCTCTGTAAGCATTTAAACACTTGTAAAGGAGGTTTTGGCACACATAGTCACCGATTTTTCTCAAGTTTTAATATGATGCATATTATCAAATACTATCAGAAAAACACCAAAAGTTGGTTGCTAGGCAACTCCGTTACCATAGATACACATACCCATCATTCTTAGCACAAAATGGTCTTGATTTTTACTGAAGAAGACACTTTCTCAGCTTAAATATATATTTCAGTTAGATTAGTTTGTGATAAATCTTTATCAAACTCTCAAAGCATCACATCTTAACTATTGAATAATATATTTAGCAAATCAAAGTATTTATTTTTCTTTATTGTACCAAGGGCTTAAAAGTTCTTGGTTAACGACTTTGTAAAAAAACCCTAGAAATGAGGCATTTTTGGTGATGCCCTGTAAATTCTTGTTGACAGGTTGATGCAAACCGACACCAATCCTGAACTGACTGGGTCTTCTGTTATCAGAAACAATCAAAACATGATAGAGAAGTTGTTGTTTCCATGGAAACAATAGTGTATATTTTACAACTTTCAAACTTCATAAAACCCTTACTATGGTTTATAAATATGTGTAAATTATGTTCTTTTGAGAAAAAAATATGTGAATTTTTAAATATGCACTGAATTGAGAGTGTTTGTAATATTGGTATACAAATTATCGAATCTAGGTGAGATATATAAACAATCGTTACCATGGAGACATGATAAACAATTTCGTTCAATTCTATGTATAATAGACAGTTTATGTCTTTGTATCTCATTTCATTATGTAACGATTACCAAATTTTTATGGAAAAAAGGCGACCATATTTTATCTTACTTATGTTTTTCGCTCACCTGAGCTGAAAGCTTTTTGTAGGGCGTCCGTCTACCTGTAAAATCATGGGTTCAAAGTTAAAATTTTAACTTTTTTTTAACTTATTGGACTTGAATTTCATAAAAAAATAAATAAATAATATATATATATATATATATATATATATATATATATATATATATATATATCCATACTATTAAAAGATGTAAGGTAATAAAAACCAAAGGCTGAAATTATCATCTGAAAATCACACTTTATTTTGTTTAAAAATTAAATATAAGTGTATGGATACTTGTTTGTCTATTTAAATGTTATTGCTTATTATGCCAGAAAATTAAAATTAATTTAAAAAAAGAAGAAATTGTTTACTTATGAAAAATTATAGCATTTAGATATATCACTTAGAGAAAAGTAGAAAAGAGTTATTTCCCTTTGTCATTATTGAATTATGTCGAATATAATAATGAAAAACGCTTATTGAATATCTCCAAGTAAACAATGATTTGAGTTTTTGATGTGCACCTATGATTACATAGAAATTACAAATCTACTTGCAAGAATTTTTTTTTATTCAAACTTTCATGTACAACTTATTCACATCTTCTTATATATTTAGTTTACAGTGCATACACATCACATATTCACTTCATTTGAGATTTAGAATATAAGTATAATATAGACACAGTCACATACCGAAGCTAAAAAAGCACATGTACAGACAAGTGTATACACCGACAGACAGACATATATATGCACAAACAATCTCGGAAACTTGCTTTTATCACCCATGTAAGTTTGAGTATTTTTAGTTATGAGGTGGGGGGGGGGGGTGTGAAAGAGGGTGGAGAAAGAGAGGGGAACACTATTTATCAGAAACTCATACATATGCAAGAGGATACATAAAAGACTTATATTTTTTTGCCGTTATTGCTTACAATTTCCTTGCAGCTATTATAAACACATTTTATAACAACTCGCAAACAGTTTGCCAATACTTTTCATACTCAGCAAATTTACAATTCTTCAACAACAGTAGTTTCTCAATATGTATTCTATCAGTGACAGTTCGTTTTAACATGAGCGTCGAGAGGTTTGGGACATTCTTATATTTACTGGCAAAAATAAATTGTTTTACTGTAAGAATCAATATGTTCTGAAGTCTATACATATTTCTGTTTTTGAGTTTACCAAAAATTATAGTTTTTTTTTTATCAATGTCATTAAAAGATTAAACTTGCTTCTTAAGCATTCTTCAAAGTAGAGCCATATTTCTTTTACATTAAAACATTCCACAAATAAAAGTTCTATAGTTTCTATATCTTGATTACAGAAAGAGCAGACTGGCGAAACAATTATATTGAGTTTGAAAAGGTACTCATTTGTTGGCAAAATTCTATGTAAAATCTGGAATTGTAACCATTGAAATTTGGATTCTTTTGAGGTTTTAAATGGGAGTTCAAAAATATTATTCCATTCTATTTCTGTATAAGCAAATCCACTTTCTGTCCACTTCTTTACTGAACGAATTGATTCTTTTTTGTTGTCGATGAGTACATAATACATATTCTTACATCCTTTGCTTTGTTTGTAAAAAATACTGAGAGAATTTGGAATAAATGGTCCATATTCTACCTTTTTATTATTTAAGACTTTTAATCTTTCAAAAACTGCTCCTTACAAACTCCTATATTCTAGAAAATTGGTCTTAACATTTGAGTTTTCAAGAGTTTCAAGGCTTACAAAATGCCTTCTTCTGTCATCAAATCTTTAATAAATTTATAACTACAGTTGAAATAATTCTTAATAAAAATTGATGAGTTATTAATTTTAATATTAGGATTAAACCATATATGTTCATTAAGTACTTTTATGTCATTTTGGCTATAGAGCATAACAATTTTAACCCAATGTAATAAAACTTCTTTCCAAAACTTGTTACTTATCTTATTGCTAATATTGGTAATAAAGTCTGAACCATTTTCCCATAGGGTTTCTATTTTTAATCCTAATTCTGATTGAAAAAGTTTTACCCACTTTGTATTAGAGTGGATAAGTCTTCTTATCCATGTAGATTTCAATGCACAAACAAATTCCATATAGTCTATCATTTTTAATCCCCCATATCTGTAATCTTGAATTATAATGTTTTTCTTTACCTTATGGACCTTGCCTCCCCATAAAAAATGTAAATTTCTTTCTCAGACTGTTGAAGGTATTCTACACTAGGTTTTGGTATAGTTAGGACTTGCAAGAATTTTAAAGATTTCATGGTTTATGTAAAATGTATGACCTCACAGGAGGGTGGATTTACTTTAAAAAATCTGTGAATCTGATATTTACAGTCCTATTTTTATATCCCAGTTACAAGTACTGGCATAAAGACCAGTAACCACAAGCCAATTTAAAACAATACATATCAATACAATACCTACATGCATTTTTATTCATTGATGTGAGTATGCTTGGAAAAATAATTCCCTCAAACAGTATAACAATTAGTTTGGTAACATGTTTCAACTTTCTTAATAGCTAGCAGGAAACTTATAAGAAAGTAACAAAATTCTCTACTCCAAACATTTAGAAACTACCTCTGACTGTTGATTGTATCCCCTACATGTGTAGTACGGACTGAATGTTATTATGTAACCTGTACTGATCCCCTGTATGTTTCCCGTGTTATGCCCCTTATGCGTTTGTGTGTGTATGACGTCATCAGTTTCTGTGCAGAAGACGAAGACTCCATTCCTGTGTGTAAGCACTAAAACTACTTTATTGTAATTTGACCTGCTGTGTGCGGTCTGGGGCTGCTGTGTGCGCCTCACCTTGTCGGAGACTCGCTGCTGTGTGCGCCTGTCGACGTATCATTGTTTTGTGTACTTTGTTTATGTATTTTGGATAATAAATGTCATTACAACATTGGCGACGAGGTTAAAACGGCGCGGAACATCCGGCCATGTGCTTTTAGTTTTAGGAAATTATTCGATCGGAGTTATTTTCAAAACATCGCTCTAAATCCTAGATTTTCTTTGTAATGCAACTTAATTAGATATTTCATTGAATGTATGAGTGGTTAGGTGCTTTTTACAAAAATGATCGATCGTTCGAATTTCCTCCATACGTAAAAATATAATCTTTTACATGTAGTAAGTAATACATTAGGATATTTTCTTTAGACAAAAAGGCAACCACTTGTTCTCTACAGTGATCAATAGGAGTTTTGATACTGGTGTAGGCACAATTACTGTTTATGTTCTCATCCAACCCCCCCCCCCTTGTATTTCAAAATAGTAAAATCAGTTCAATTTCTTTAGAGAATAAACCTGTGGTTGCATTACTTTTCTTTTCTTGATCAACTTAGAGTAAACTAATCTTAATTTCATTGTGCTATGTAACTAACACCTATGTTTACTTATTTTTCATTTTATGATTCTGTGGCAATTTGTTTATGGTTATTAGCCATTTTTAATTGCCTCACCTATTTGCTTACTTATACTGTCTTTCCATCTTTGATTTAACACTCTGATTTACTAACACTTTTGTATTTGGTTTGGATTAAATTGAGAATGCCTGTACATATTCAAACAGCGTCTGAGAATGAGCTTCAAACTTTAGAAAACATTGGGGAAAAGAAGGCTCGAGCCATCATTCAGCCCAGAGATATGCTGGATTTCCCCATCTCCGTTAAACTTTTGACGTATGCTTCAAGAATCAAGGAAGATGTATGGGAACATTGATGGCTTTATTGTAATAGATGATAACACCAGACCCATTAGTGATTCCATGGACAATAACGATCTTGCAAATGAACTGAGAAGCATGAACCAGAAACTAGAGGTATGCTATGGGGAGCAGGAAGAGTTGCATCAAAGATTTACAATGCAGCAGGGCAGATTACAGAGACAAGAGGCAGAACTCCATAGCAAAGATTAAGCCCTAAAGGATAAAGAGGGTCAAATTTCAGAACTTCAACGAGAATTAGAGAGGCAAACACCAGTACAAATGCCAAGCATGCTGCAACAAAACCTTCATACACCCTCAAGTAGAACAGGGATTAAACAAGAACCTGGAACACCAGGAACCAGGAACACCATGGTCTTCAAAGTCGGGACACTGTTCTTTAGAAAGTGGGGGCATGCTGACTGGAAATGGGGCACACCTGCCTCTGGAGACTGGACCAATGCAGTCATTTACTGCATCTCCTTCTTCAGGAGTCCCCCCGTTTCACTTCTCAACCCCTAATAGTTTAGGTGGAACAAGCATGCATTCTGAATTGGGCAATCAGAGTTCACCTCGAAGGGATAAGTACGCCAGAATTGACCATAGGCAGCCACGACAAAGACGCATTGTGGCCACCAGGTACAGTTCAGAGTCATCAACTTCAGAAGATTCCAGCGAGTCTGATGACTCCTACTCCTTATCAAGAAGAAGAGCTCATGGCTGCAAGTCACGAGGAAGCCCTACAAGACCGAAACTGCCTTCATTTCGTGGTGACAAAAACTGGGATTCTTTTATCTTTCAGTTTCAGAGACAAGTAAATCACTATGGCTGGAATGAGCGAAAAGCAAAAGAAAGGTTACTTGATTGTCTGCAAGACAAGGCGCTAGACTTTGCCCGTGAGCTGACGAGGTGCAACTACCAGGACATTTTGAAGAAGATGTCGAGGCGATTCAGTACTAAGGAGGCACCTATATCTGCCAGACGTCAATTACAGTTTGTACGACAGAAAGAGGAAGAAACTTTTGAAGAGTTTTCACAAAGGGTGGATTTCCTAGCAATGGAGGGGCTCCCAGAAGCTAACGACAGTACTGTTGACCAAATGGCAGTGGAAGTATTCCGTAGGGGATGTAAAGACAAGGAGGCTGCCCATCTAGCAATGGAAAAGAACCCCAAAAGTATCTACAAGGCACTGAAGTATGTCAAAGCTGCTGTGAACAATCGTAAGGCACTGTTTGGCTCGAGAGCTAATTATCATACTCGCCGTGTCAGTTTCCAAGATGAGTATGTTTGGCCAACGACAGATGAGGCGTCTATCCGCACCCTTCAAGAATAAAAACGAAACTCTTCTGAGAAGCTTGAGGGCCTAATCACAAAGGAATCGACCCAGATCTAAATCTCCTACACCACCATCAAGTCCTCAAAGGCGTAGGTGTTATCTATGCAAGGGATATGGCCACTTACGAAAGGATTGCCCCCAAGCTAAAGGTTAAGGGAGACGCCTAAGCCCCAGCAGGAAGGATTTAAACTTGAGTGGACTGAGCGGGTCGGCCAACACTCAGTCCAACTATTAAGTTGTGGCCATACATTACTGATGGACGAGAGTTTGGATGAGAATTATGAAACTTGTCGTGAAGACTTAGAGGACACGCTGGATGCATCTTTTGTGTCTGTTGATGAGCTCGATAACACACCGAATTCATCTAATGACATGGATGTAAAGGAAGTAATAGTGAAGGAGATTACCGTTGCTAGCTTGGTGATTTCTCTCCATATAAAGTCTAAAAGAGTTTCTGCTGTTGTAGATACTGCTGCACAAGTGTCTGTAATAAACCTTTCACTTGCCAGAGAATTAGGACTTCATGTTGATGACACCCAGTTCATATACCTTAGAGGCGTTGTACCCAATGAAAGAACACCTAGTTACATGATAAGAGATGTTCCCATCTGCTTAGGCAAAACCCACTTTGCTGACTTGTATGCAGCAGATATAGCAGACAGTATCTTGCTTGGATTAGACTTCCTGATAAAGCACAAGTGCATTGTGGACCTTAAGGATAACACCTTACAGTTGGGCAGGTGCACCATTACAGGAATTGTAAAGAGGACTGAGGATGGTAAGAAAATTGACATTAGAAATTTTTTTGTGCAGAATAGGACAGTCATCCCTCCAAACACAGTCATTTGTGCAAATGTTGCTCTAGATGGGCCCAGTATCAATAAGGGCATGCATGTTGTCCTTGAACCTTTGAAGACGAATAAAAAATTTGTCATGGCAGCCACCGTTATTGATCCAGGCAATGTGGCTGCAGTCAACACTATGAATCCTACAAACGGTACCATTGTTATAAAGCATGGAAAGCACATTGGCAATGCAGTAGACCTGGGCGAAGAATTAGAAACGGTAGGACACTTTGACCTAAGGAGTACTGCACCTGTTTACAATGCGACCACACCAGATCTAGAGAATCCGGATTTGCCAACTCACTTATGCGAATTGTATGTGAGGGCTTGTGGAAATTTGAATGCAGAGGAGTCGGCAAAAGTAAAGACACTTCTCGTGAAATACAAAGATGTCTTTGCTAAACATGACTTGGATTTGGTGTGTTTTTCTGAGATAAAACATCAGATTAACACAGGATCTGCCTCTCCAGTGCGACAAAAAATGCGTCGAACTCCCTTTGGATTTGAGAAGGAAGAAGAGGCTCACTTACAAAAGATGTTAGATGCCAATGTTATACAGCCCTCAACTTCGGAGTGGTCATCTGCGCCTGTGTTAGTACGGAAGAAGGACGGGTCAGTCAGATGGTGCATTGAGTACCGCCAGCTAAACCAAAAGACAGTCAAGGACTCCTACCCCCTCCCGAACATAGAAGACTGCCTCTCTACACTGTCAGGCTCAATATATTTCAGTACGCTGGACATGGAGTCCGGATATTACCAAGTTGAAATTGACCCAGCTGATCGAAAAAAGACAGCATTCATTACCAGGTTTGGATTATTTGAGCATGTTCGCATGGGGTTTGGCCTTTGTAATGCGTCTGCCACGTTCCAGAGAGTTATACAGTTAGTGCTGCAGGGGCTGACCTGGAAGGATGTTATTGCATATCTGGATGATGTTAATGTCTTAGGTCTGTCATTCGAGGAGCATTTAAGGGATCTTTAAGGAAGCCCAGAAAATGTTTCTTGTTTCAGACAGAATGCGAGTTCCTGGGCAAGAAAATCAGTCGAGATGGGGTGAGCATTTCACCAGCCAAGCTGGATGCTGTCAAGTCGTGGCCAGTTCCTACAGATAAGAGGGAAGTTGAATCATTCCTTGGGTATGCTAATTACCATCGGGAGCATGTACAGGGCTATGTAGGGATTTCAAAGTGCTTGTATGAGCTAACAGGTTCTAAGGCTAAGCAATTTCAGTGGACCCCAGATCATCAGACAGCATTTGATTGCTTAAAGAGAGCCTTGTCATCAGCACCATGTCTTGCGTACCCAACTCGCACAGACGACTTCATCTTAGACACTGATGCATCGGACTCAACAATAGGTGCTGAACTAATACAGTTACAAGGAGGGAAGGAGCGTACTATTGCATATGCTAGCCATGTCCTATTACCAATACAACGCAAATACTGCATCACACGCAAGGAACTCTTGGCCGTTGTGAAGTTTTGTCGCCATTTTCGGCATTATCTTTTGGGACGACGTTTCACTATCCGGACGGATCATAACAGCTTAGTGTGGTTGTTTAGATTCCGACATATCGAAGGACAACTATCTCGATGGTTAGAAGAACTTTCTTAATTCGACATGCAAATTGCCCATCGTAGTGGCAATAGGCATTCCAATGCAGATGGCCTGTCACGTATACCGGATAAATTAGAGCCGTGTGATTGTTACCATGCAGGTGCTCGTTTAAAATCCCTTCCTTGCAGAGGATGCAGTTATTGCTCCAGAGCATGTCAACAGTGGGAGAGATTTTCAGAGGATGTTGACAACGTAGTACCACTAGCAATCAAAACTCCTGAGCCCCCAGGCAATGTTGCTGCAATACTGATTGCAGATAAAGCTATACCAGCAGGTGATCTCAATTGTGAAATTAATTGGGCAGAAACAAGACCAAGGGAGGAATTGTCTAAATTGCAGCATGAAGATGGTGATCTCTCAGTGTTGTTCCATTGGCTAGAGGAACCACCTACATCACATGATCTTTTATTGAGTAGCTCAGCCTCAAGGTGATACTGGATGTGCAAGAATCAATTAATAGTAAGGGAAGGATTAATATTTTATGCCTGGCTGAATGATTCACAACGAAGACTTTGCCTGTTGGTCCCAAAGCACAGATTACCTAATGTCGTATTTGGGTTCACCTCTAACCTCTTAAGACTTTCTGGGGCAGCAGATGTCCTTTGTGCTATTCCTATGTCTAATGTACTCTTGGAGTCGGATGCTCCATACTTGTCACCAACCTCTGTGTGAACATTAACACACCATGGGCCCTCTTTCCAGTTGCAAGAAGAATTGCCGAGCTAAAGCGAGTCGCGTTGTCTTATGTTCTGGCACAGACTCTTCATAATCTGAAGTGCCTGTATCGCATTTAGGCAGTAATATGTTATCTTTTATCAATTCTTTGTGATGTGGTAAATTGCCGCATTATTTGTCTTTATTTCAGTTCTGGGATAGGACTTATTCTATGGAAAAGGGAGGAATGTAGTAGGGACTGAATGTTATTATGTAACCTGTACTGATCCCCTGTATGTTTCCCGTGTTGTGCCCCTTATGCATATGTGTGTGTATGACGTCATCAGTTTTTGTACAGAAGACGAAGACCCCATTCCTGTGTGTAAGCACTAAAACTACTTTATTGTACTTTGACCTGCTGTGTGCGGTCTGGGGCTGCTGTGTGCGCCTCACCTTGTCGGAGACTCGCTGCTGTGTACGCCTGTCGACGTATCATTGTTTTGTGTACTTTGTTTATGTATTTTGGATAATAAATGTCATTACAACACATGTATGAATGCATTCTACATAACTATACATGCAACAAAGAGTTGTAATACATGTATTTTAAAAATGAATACATGTGCATATAAGCATATGTGAAAAGTGCTTGGTTTTAACAATCAGTTTTCTAACTTACAAATGATACATATGTGATTTTGTGTGTATTTTCCAAGCTTTCTTCAAATACGGAAATAATTTTTATATTATTAAAAGAATGCCAAAATATGTATGGTAATAGCTATATCCTTGCACACATTTTATTTTTGCTAACAGATTTAATTAGTTTGGTTCCTTGTTTGTGTTGATTTTCTTGTTTGTTTTCATACAGGGATTGAAGGTACTAAAAATGGGAAACAACTCTTTAGATTGAAAGAAACATTGATAACACATGCATGTAAAATGAGTTCCAGTGGTATTGTATTTAATATAACTGGTATTTTTATTTGTAATTTATGATTTTTCTCAGTAATTCATATGCATAACAAACCTGAAGTAACAAAGATCCATTAAATCCAACTGCACTACATTAACATGATAAGACATTGGATGGGATTTCAGAAACACTGATAGAGGTTCATGTTAGATGCGTAGTGACAATATCTATGGGTCATAACAAAACAAGGATAAAATCTTCAAGATTTTGGAAAAAAACCAACACTTCTCTTTTTGAACTCTCAGCACAAAAGAGTTCTAAATTGCAAAGGGAAATAATTCATATTCCAAAAATGTAATCGTTTTGAACGTATTATTTCATAAGGATAGCTTCCCCATCATGTTTTTACATTTTTAGATAGATGAAGGATTGATGAATTAAAATCTATGCTTGTTAAACGTTGAGTTTGCCGCATTTTTTTATAACACTGCAGTAAAAATGGCCTATTTTGATAAAAAATGAAGTTTGGGTCGAGTTTCCATGGAAAATGGTCAGTATATAGACAATTTGGCATTTGCATTTTAGATAGTTAAATAAGGTCTACATTCTGGAAAATTTTCGGCAAAAACCTTTTCCAGCGTGCCGAAAAAATTTAAATGCTTAAGAGAATTGCTCTTAAATAGGCAGTAGTATTTATGTGTTTCTGAAAGATGCATGTTTGAAGTAATCTGAGTCAATTATTTTGTTAACTTTGAAGAGGAATAGAGAAAAAATTTACAATGTGATTAAGAAGGTCCATTTACTCTGTGCGCATTGTGATGGATGTAAGAACTCTTGCAATGAGTGAAATCACAACGAATTGCTACAAAGCTACCGTTCGGGAAGAAATGGGTTGCAATATTTGCCACTTAAGAATGATCTGACATATTCTTTCTTTGTCTACGCATAACACTTCTATACTTCTTTACTATAAGAAGTAAAATGCATAATGGGTAATCAAGTGATTTCTTAGTGGTAAATTTAACTATTGTGTTAAGTTGTAAGAAGGGTTTAAAAACACTATGTTTGTTAATCATTTGATGAGGTTTTAAACAATGAGATCCTTAATATATGTGCTTAAGTGAATCATCTTTAAACAGCATGTTTTTTGACTTCATGAGCATAGAAAAAGAAGATACTTAATTAATGAGATAAGTAATTAAAAAGATAGAAGTCGTATGCGTTTTATGTATGTAAGCTCTTTTACATTTAAAAGTACACTGTACATATCTCTGATACCATTCGATATATTCTTTTGTATTTGAAATTCTTATGACAGAACTAAAATGCATATCAAATAATTTATGTATCTTTGGAATTAATGCCGTAAAATTAAATGCTATTGGCCTAACAATTTTACATGATTTTAGTGCTAAATAGATAAGGAAATGGGTCAATGTTCGACTTGTGTTTTCTGATAAAAATTGTATTACGTTGAAGTTATTTTACAGATTAAGTCAGAACGAGGAAGTATAAAATGACGCTGACCTTTGTTTATATAAAGATCTGCCTTATCTTGTACCAAAGTCTAGAAACCCAAGCTTTGTTGGGCTTTTTGATAAATTATGTAATGAAAATGAAATACAATATCTTTGAATGTTATTGAACAGTTTGATAAATTGGAATATACTAGAATATCAGAGTTGTCAGAGAAAACCATAACCAATACTCGATTAGTTGAGGCCTTTTCAATATTGTATTCAATAATTTGTGCTTATGTTTAGCAAAATCTATAGATGTATCCATCGTAACAATTGTATATACCATGTTGTATTTGTGGTGGCTTAATTCTTTTTAACTTTTACAATATTTTTTTATGAAACCATATTCTCAACAATAATAATAAATTAGATCAATACTTTTTTGTTATTGTACATGCATTTGTTTTTTTTCCATGAATATTTTTTCAATAAAAGTGGTTCCAAGAAAGGATGCCCAAATTCGTAAAATCCCGATAAATAAAAGAAATAAGCTTCCACGAATTGAAATTAACTATGTATCTGTTCTATATCTATGTAACTGTTTGTACCTTCAAGAGCCAAATTCTAATGCTATCAGAAAATAAAATTTATTTATAGAATATTTTTTAAAAATATACACCAAAGACCTAAACAATTAAAGGGTAAATATATATTTTTTATTGTTAGTCCATAATTCAATTCGTATCATGTTCATGTGATTTAACACCCCCCCCCCCCCCTTCCCGTGTATAAAAGTTTATAACTGCCGTTTTACGTTTTGATAATAAATTGTTAATTTTGATGAAAAAATGACAAGTTCAAACAGTCAACCATCTCAAAAACCCATAAATCGAAATACAAATTCCAAGCAGAGCAACACGAACCTCTAAAAAGATAAGAGGTAGGATCAGGTGCCTAGGAGGAGTGAGCATCCTCTGCTGACCGGTAACACCCATCGTGTGGTCTTTTTCGTAACCGGAAACACCCCGGAAAAGTCCGCAGACAATTAAGTGATTTAATATGGTCTAACAATAAGTGTGAAAAACGTCAGTCAGGACGCGACTCAGTGGAAGATTGTATTTGCTGACAAGGTCGTTGTATCGACCATAGAACATACAAAAAGATGACTTCAAACGAGACTGTTGATAGCCCTGTTTTATTAACTTGTTTTCCAGTAGCTTGCCTCACCTTAAAAACTGTTAATACAAAAAGCATACCTTTGCGTATCGAATTAACTGAGAGACAAAAGCACCATATGCAGGTGATGATGGTACATTGCTACATAAGTAAGGAAAATCGACTCTAGAAAATTTAGGTCATCACGTTTATCATAAAGTTTTGTTGTTAGGTTGCCATCGATGTCCATTTACATATAATTTTTTTTCATTTCATTATCAAGATCATTTTATTTGACAAAAGTTGCATTTTATAATGAATCCCGTGATTTTTACTTAGTAATGCCCTGGAAGAGACGTAATAGCATTAAGAGGTATGTGATATGTCAAAAGCTCATAGTGTGTCTACAGAAGAACAAAATGTTTTCGACCTTCAATTTAACATTACTGTATTTGATTGATGACGGTCAGGTAGCATCTGTGCGAACAAAATACAAAATGAAAATCGAAAAAGGAACCAACTATCATGTAAAAAATGTATGCATTTTAGAAATAAATGTTCAAAAGAAAAAAATGCTATCAAATAATTTATTTGATGGTAAGCGAAATATTACCCTAATTTTTAGGAACAAAATAGAAAAAAGTAGATCTTAGAAGATATACACCGATGAACAAGAATGTGTTCGTGTTGGATTTTTTAAAAGGTAAATTAGAACCACTGTCAATTTAATCACCTATTGTATTTTGTTGCATTAAAAATAAAACTCCAGATTATCATAATTCAATTTTAAGTTAAACCTACTAAACAGTTATAGCTCCTTATTTGCTTAATCGTTCAGAATCAATACACAGACTCTTTTACACGCTTCAGCCATTAATCTAAAATTACAACAGGTTCTGCTGAACTGCTGTTCGAAGTATCTCAATATTAGTCTTTCAGGGTAAACATATGTAATTGTTAAAGGTTTTTTTTCAAACTTTCAAAATAAACATCAATCGTTTTAGGCAGAGTTCTACGCACGCAAACACGCATGTAGCCATTGATTCACACAGTTTGAATTGCTTTCCTTTTCCATAATAAAGTCTTTTCATATATGCACCTTGGCGTGGAAAAGCGTATGTACAATTCTAATATGTTTAATAATTGAAAGCAAACATGAGAAGAGATAAAATGAATCTATCATAAATGATTCACAATGTCAGATGTCACTTTGTAGCATTGACGTTCTGATTAGAGTTTTATTCGATTACTCCGATGACACTTTTGAATGATCAAGATGAAGGATTTATTCTTAGATTTGTTCTATTTTTGTAAACTATGATACGATTTTTTAAAATTAAAGATGCATTCATTTTGTAGAGGATTGCTTCTGGGAATTTTTGGAGCTATATTTAATAAGAATATTTGTATACGGCAATCAGACAATTATTCCGAAAACCAGTTTTGCTAAATGATATATTCGTATTGAACAAAAAGAGATTACTTTATCTTATCTATTTAGTCATTCTAGGTTTCAAATAGCCGTTTGCCATAGATGTTTATCATCAAATTGTCAGCGTTGTAGAATCATGGAATGAGAATTATAGCAACTATGTCTTCAAATATAAAAGCAAACAAAACATAAAACAAATTGTGATCAAATTGCAATTTATTATAGATATAAAATAAAATGTTTAAAACTTTCGCGTATTTTTGTAACAGCCAGACGATATTAATTTAAAAAAGTATATTTGTCTACGAAATCTGCTGTTTTGGTGGTTTTTCGTCTTTTAAGGCACATCTTTTCCCATCAGATTGAATATTCTTTATTCTGAAAAAATGAGTTTGTTACTAAATTTGTTCAATTCATTTTGTTAAAAATACATCATTCTAAATATCTTAGTGTCACAGCAAAAATAAAATAAAAAATATGTACATGTTTTTCGTTCAGATAAGAACTGTTGAATTTGTAGTGATATTTTCGAAGTCGGGTTTTTTTCATGGGGATTTTATTATGTGGTTTTGTTGTGAAAATGATCAATAAATATCCCATGCCATAATTTGTTAAAGATGGCGATTTATAGGAGTTATCGTTCATTTAAAAACTCCGATGACGTCATTATATTAACCACAGAGAGAATCTATTCGATGTTTTAAACTTTATAACCAATATTCAATAAATGCATACCTCAAAGATTTCTTGTATAAAATGTAGGAGACTAAGCTGGCTATAATGAACAGCAAAACAATGCCAGCCACAACAGCTAAGATGTATTCCAAAAATTTAGAGGGTTCTTCTCCTAAATATAAAACATCCACACTGACAGAATATAATAATTTTGAAGCAATATGAAAAACCAATATCTGTGGGACATTATACCTTCTTTCTTGCAATTCCCATTAGTTCCTGTAATAAAAAATGAACTTTAACTTACTTTTTCATCAAAACTTAATTGAATAAAAATAATTCATCTGATTATACCTCATTTTCTCTCTCAATTACAATACGCGAGCGAATATAAGATTCCGATTTCAGGATAAAAAGGCACCATTATTTGCCATAAATGTTTGGAAAAAGAATACACTTTATTCTCATATCTTGATTTTAAAAGGTGTCTGAAAAGTACGTTTCAATTTTACCAAAGCAGTATCTCTCTGGACATGATTGAACGGACGTGAGATTGTAGACAATAAAAGTAGAGCAATTCCTCAGCTGAATGTTGTAAAACTTTGTACAAGTGCACATATTCCCATCATTGACACACGCTTTCATAGACACAACTTTATCAGAGACGGCAGGCTCTGGCCCTTTTTAAAGCAAATATTAGTAATACAAATCAATGTCAAAATTTAATATAATTTTGAGATATTGAACTCTGAGATTGAAGTTCATTTTAATGAGGCAAATTATCACGACTTTGTGTTTAGTAAGTAAATTATTATACCGCTTAAATATATTGGATATTTTGTTCCACAACTATACTGGTCAACACATGTGTTTGGCATCTTCAGGTCAATACCATTTTTCTGCACTCTGTACCACTCATTATTAAACGTGTTATCGCACAGGGACATCGACTTTTCTTTGCAGGATGTCGATCGATCTCCATCAACATGCAAAATTTTACTATTTCCCAGTTTACATGGATCTATAAATAACATTTTACAATTTGCATATATCAGATTTGGAGGAACTCTCAAAGTACGAAAAATTAGTTATCTTGATTATATAAATACATTTCAAGAAATATCAATTCTAATTTCTTACTTGGTTTTGCGCATGGTTGGTCTTTACCTATGAAAAAATGAGAATATATAATATGAGAATTATTTTTACTTTCATTAGGAATGATAACTTCAATTTCTTACGGACATTAATTGCAATTTATAGCTCTCTAGAAGTTGACAAAACTGAAATTTACATGCCCCGTTTATCGATTTGTCGAAACCTTTATATTCCTGACTTACTTTATACAATCAATTTATAAATTAGTTATTAAAAGATAAAAATATCAGCAATAAAATGCATTCTTTGATGATGCATACGGGTTATGAAAATGACTATCATTGCAGAAAACATTTACTTAATCTGTTAAAGCGCGTGATGTTTTTTTTTTAATTCAATATCGCCAACTTCATATCCCGCATGAAATACCATAGAAAAAATCTAATTGTTTCAATAAATATCATATAAAGTACAAAATATAAAATCTAAATTGAAGTTAAACTTACAATATTTAATTCAAAAATAAAAAAATTACCAAAACAATATCCTTCATTACAGGACTGGGCTTTCCTAAGGTAGTAAACATATTCATTTACGCTGCAAGCTTTAATCTGTATTTGATATTGTTTGTCACAATAACCACTAACACCAACAACACATACTGTTCTGTTTACAATTCCATCAGCATTTAGTGGATGTGTTCCTAAATATAAAAACAACGAATAATCAAAATTGACCAGTAATATTATCAATCAAACAGGAATATTTTGATCTCTGTTTTTTTTTTTACAATTACCGTTCAGCCAAATCGGGTTACTTGTCCCACAATAGTTTGGAGCAACTCGTGATTCCATAAGTTTTCTAGGTTTAGGATCATCTTCGTGTAAAACTTTGTACCAACCATCACTGATGTAGTGATCACAAATAATGTTCGATGATTGTCTCTTACAGTTGCCGCCCCTTAGTCCAGGAGTGTGAAGATATTTAAAATTCCCATCATCACATGGACTTTCAATTCCTAAACATTAAAAGAAAATATGAATAAAAGCACAAAATATTTCAAAATAATTTTGTAATAAGAATAAATTCTAGATACAAAGTACGAGAATCCTGGAACAAAATCGAATAGCATACCTGTTGCACAATATATGATGCAAAACAATACTCCAATAATCAAACACATTTCAAAACGAGCGTCTTAATGTTTAAACATTCTATATTTACTTCATAACGATCTGTTTTCTTCAGACCTGTTCCTTTAATATCCACAGGAATAAAGCGATAGAAATTGCAAATCGTTCAAATTAAACTTCCTTGTCAAACGAGGGTAAAACCAAGCCCATTTCATATTTTATCAGTTGTGGATCGATAGCTAAAATCTTAGCTCCGAAAATATTTGTCAATATTTCTGTTTTAAATAAAACTAGACAATATTAGAGTCTTTTGAATAACACATTGTTTAATCGAATTTTCAATAAAAAGGGATAATGAATCAAATAAGTTTTTCTTCCTTTTATATATAAAATATTAATAATATTTATATATATTAAGAATTGGCAATTTTGTCAAAATAAAACTCTTTTGAATTTTCTGTGTAATTGTTTCCAACGTAATATTTACAACATTCTAAAAACATGTATTGTTTTTTAAGTTTCCATTCTTATTTATGTTGTTTGATTCTAGATTGTTTTACTGGATATCAAAATTGTTGTTACTTAATAAAACTATTGTGTAAAATCGTTAATCAACTTGTCTTATTATCATCACATTTTATACGATAATGTTTAAAATACATCAGGTGAATAATTTATCATTAATGAATTTTAAATTTTTATAGTCGGAAGGAGGGGCATTTCATAACCAAGATAAAATTTTGTCGAAGATAGACACTTATCCAATAAAATACATCGGCCAATAAAAAATAGCCATCTACTATTTAAATATTTTCGACTAAATCGTGATAACAGAAGGGACCTCGCAATGAAGACTAAACCTTTGCCTACCATTTTCCTTATCTGGTTTGTCCTAATTAAAGGTAAAATGTTTGAATAGAATAATTTCAAATTTGAGTATTAATAATGTTTATTCTAAATTAATTTAGTAAAACAACGTAATAATAGATACATTTGATAATAAGGTAACAAACTTGGTAAAAAAATAATTAAAGGTTTATATGCCGTTTTAACGTCATTTTTGTGATGTTGACAAACCAACCCCAAATTTTGCAATTTTTTGATAAATATTAACGAAGTAGTAACCATAATAGGAAAATAAAAAAACGGCTATTTACCTATGCATATTCACAAACTATTAACGTTTAACGTTTGAGGGTAATTTGGGCATGTGCGCGGGAATTGTACTTCAGGAAAGAAGCTTGTAGAACAAGGTAATACGACAGGTTTGTTTACAGCTGTTTAAACTTACATAGACATAATTGTGTGCTTTTCAAAGAAAAATATCAGATATTGTCATCTGCATTTTATGAGAATGGTTGCGTATCGATGTCGATGTCAATCAATGAGATCTCTTTTGCAATTGATCATTGTTTTTATACATTTGATAACATATATAATTATAAAGAAAACGTCAACATTATCCTTTCTGGGGCCCCTCGACTTAAAACATATACAATTTATAGATTGTTATTATTCGAGTGATAGATATAGAAGTTTTATCATATTCAGCCAATGAATAACGTAGTACCATTGACACGAGCTTTATTTTCTTTATGAGTAAATATCTTATTAAACACGAAAACACACCGCTGTGTGACCCATCTGTCTAAAGCAAGAAGCAGGCGGGATAATATTTAAACATAAAGTTTCTAACATGTGTCCACCGCTCAAAATGGTCTCCGCTATAAATTATAATATTACAACTTTCTCTGCCAAACTTTTTTTTCTTTCTTTTCTCTCCGAACACGTTAGTCCACTGGTGTTAATTAACGTTTGTATACATTGTCATGCTATAAAATTGCCGATAGATTTCCTTAAGTTATCGTCAGGTGTAGATTAAATGATTTGAAGAAAAATTATACAGTAAATGGAGTCGAATAGGAGGTATCAAACGGATGTCCTCCAACATTTGTAAAATTATATTTAAGGGACACAAGTTGCATTGTGTAAAGTAACACTTGTAAAAAAACCTTGCTACAAATATATAGTCTTGCAATCTGTCACCTTCGTTAGCCATGGGTTTCTGATCCGTGAGAAGCGGTGAAGATCAGAAACCCTTGACTAGCGATGGTGGCAATCAATCGATCTAAACATATTGTTGTGAAGGTATATATTTATCAACGATACTGTCAAATATGAGTTAATAGTTGTTAAAAAACCTCTTAAGTCTGACGGATAAAATCGACGTCCAACTCGAGTAAGATACAGGTAACAACTGAACTTTGTTTACAATGGATCTATATTTGTGTTGTTATTTATGGAATTCCGAATCCGATGGTAATATTCACTACATTTCTCCCCATCATTTAAGGACTGGTGTGTAAAACTTTAAAACATATACATGTATTATTTCAAAAAAATTACTTAGTAACACACTATTAAACAGCTGTTTACGATCAGACAATCCGACTGTAAATAAAGAATTCCAAATGTGTGTTGTTTCATATATGCAAAGATTAAAAAACCCAGAAAACACTGTTATCAAGAGGCATAAAATAAGGGCTTAATTAAAAAATAATACATGTATTTAAAAATAATGAACAGTGATTATTCGGTCCTTAAATATTTTCAAGTTAAAACAGTACATTGGTTTGATAATCTAAATTAAAGGGTTTCATTGAGATGTATTCTGTCTTTCTCAATACCTTTTATTAGGTTTTTAGCTCACTTGAGCTGAAAGCTCGTCAGCTTTTCTGATCACATTTTGTCTGTCGTCCGTCCGTCTGTCCGTCTGTCTGTCTGTCCGTAAACGTTTCAAATTTTCAACATCTTCTCAAGAACTACTGGGCCAATTTCAACCAAACTTTACACAAATCATCCTTAGTCGAAGGGAAGTCAACGTTGTGAAAATTAAGGGCAACACCCTTTTTTAAGGGGAAATAAATAGAAATTAATGAAAAATTTTGAGAATTTTCAAAAATCTTCTTCTCAAGAACCATAGAGCCAGGAAAGCTGAAACTTGTGTGGAAGCATCCTTAGGGAGTGTAAATTCAAAGTTGTGAAAATCATGATCCCCGGGGTTAGGGTGGGGCCACAAAGGGGGTTGTCGAAGTTTTACATAGGAATATATAGAGTAAATCTTTAAAAATCTTCTCAAAAACTAATCAACCAGGAAAGCTGAAACTTGTGTGGTAGCATTTTCAGGAAGTGTAGATTCACAGTTGTGAAAATCATGACCCCCGGGGGTAGGGTTAGGCCACAATGAGGGGTTGAAGTTTTACATAGGGATATATATAGAGTAAATCTTTAAAAATCTTTTTCTCATGAAGTAATCAGCCAGGAAAGCTGAAACTTGTGTGGAAGCAATCGCAGTTAGTATAGATTCAGCGCTGTGAAATCATGACCCCTGGGGGTAAGATGGGGCCACAAAGAGGGGGTGGGTCAAATTTTACATAGAAATACAAGGAGTAAATCTTTAAAAATCTACTTCTCAGAAACTAATCAGCCAGGAAAGCTGAAACTTGTGTGGAAGCCTCCTCGGGAAGTAAAGATTCAAAGTTGTGAAAATCATGACCCCCAGGGGTGGGTGGGGCCACAATGGGTGGTCGAAGTGGATTGTGAATCTCTCTCTCTCTTCTCTCTCTCTTTCTCTCTCTCTCTCCATCATTTGCCTTCATTCTTTCTAGTATTTCATTCAGCAGCCTTTTTGTTTCTTTGTTGTCATTTTCCAGAGCTCATCTCTAAAGATGGAATTGTTTTTATGAACTATTCTAATATTTGCATTTTCAATGTAAGGTAAAATTTAATTTTGTAATGTAGTTCTGATGTCTCTTTGAAGTCCTATCAATAGCCTTTGGGTGGTAATTGCGTTCTTCATTTACTGAACAGCCTCATCCAGTGTTTCAGATCTTAATCCAGAGTGACTAAGGCAGCTCTTTTTTCCATACAACCTCTTAAGAAAACATCAATAGTAATTGTGCTTTTCCAAAAGTCTGGAGAGTCTGGATAAGCTTCCACTGATAATTCTTCTATTCTTTATGCAAATTCTTGAAGAGTGTCATCTACCTCTCATATGGTCTACTGCAGTTTACGTCTCATGATATCAGGTTGATCATTCTTGTCGAAACCTTTTTTGAATTTATGACACAGCAGTTTGACATCATTTTGAACTTTTTCTGATCTTGAACTAAAGAATTTTATAGCTTTTTCTGTCAAACATATAATTAATTTGTCTAACGTTTCTCTTTCATTCCACATGTATTTCTTGGCAATATAATTAAAGTGAATGAAATAGGGTCTAGAACTGTTCATCAAATTCTCTCTCTCTCTCTCTTGTTTTCTCTCTCTCTCTCTCATTGCAAATCTTTTTTTCAAATCCCCCTCTCTTTCAAATATACTTTTAAAGTCATCCTTTACAACTGTATCTCTCTTTTCTATGCTTTTGTACAATAGTGCTATTTCTTATTCTTTTTCATCTAATATCTGGTCTTTTTGTTTTATTTCAAGTTCTCTATCTTTAAGAATATTTTCTCTTTCTGTAATCATTCTTTCCTTTTTAACAAGCTCTCTTTCCAACCTCTCAATCCTTTTCTTTCATGCTAGACTATGCTGTTTTTAACTCTTCTCTTGCTGCATTGCTTACCTCAATAGGCGTAGCCATGATCTTGATCTTTTACTTCTGTACACACCTACTTAGTATTGATCTTAATTTATGTATAAACTAAATCATCAGACAATCCGCCGAAATTGTCATGTTGTATTTGATCTTAAAAACATGTAGGTGTATACTAGAAAAAAAGAAAAACGAAACATGAGGAAAATAAAATAAAAAACAAGAAAAGCAATACAGTTCTTTCAAAAATTATACCAACACTTTAATTAAAAAAAAAAAAGAAAAATAATCTTCCTAGATCGAATTTGGAAGACAGAAAAAATTTAAATATGGCTCCAAAATGCACAGACTATTGTGCGGGGTATTTAACCTGAAAAAAATAATCAGACGTATACAAACACTTCTGACATCATTGTTATGAAGGTATATATTTATCAATGATGCTCACAAATATGAGTTATGAGTTGTTAAAAACCTTTTAAGTCTTCGTCCTTCTCGGGTAAGGTACAGTTAACAACTGAACTTTGTTTACAATGGATATATATTTATGTTGTTATTTATGGAGTTCCAAAATCGATGGTTATATTCACTACAATATTGTAAATTTAGAAAAAGCACCAACGTTTAGACGTTCAATAGCTCAGGAAAGAATGTACATTGGCAACCCCCTAATGACAATTAGTTGAATTATTTAAGGCATAATAAACAAATAAAGAGGAAAAAAGTAAACATTATACCTCATTACAACTGATTAAAACGGATGTCATTCTTGTAATGTAAAGGTAAAAGTAATATTGATCAATGAAAGTAATCCCGGAGCGCTATTTTCGGAGTGTTTGGACACCAACCACTACTGTAATGAAAAATCCCTAAGACTATAACACCCCCCCCCCCAGCGAAGAGACCCTGAGTCACACAGAGGAAGTTTTGAGAGGCCCTGCCACACCCTGAGGTGTGCACTTCATACGAAAAATTAAAAATTACTTCAATTATTTAATGATTGGCGATATTTTCATTAATTATTAACATTACATAATGCACTGGTATATATTTTTTTTATTGATGCAATTGCATAATTGTATTTAGTTTAACGAAAATACGGAAGCTCAAAAAAATCTTTTTAAGCACGATCATTTGAATTTTAACCAATGAATAATATTGCCCATACATTAAAATTCATGGCTTGTGCACACATTGATCGGTAAACTCTGTTAACGTTTAGACAATGAAACGACGTAAAGTTATAAAGCTTCATTTGCTCTCTCTCTCTCTCTCTCTCTCTCTCTCTCTCTCTCTCTCTCTAAGGAGAATGAAAAAAACATTATAATAAAAGAATTTCATTTTTTTTCTATTTTTCAAGCCTTGTGTAAGATATGAAATAAACCAATTTTGATCTCTCCGGGATTTCCGGTAACAATAATTATTTAAATTTAATCGGGTTGAAAATATTTATAAATTCGGGAAGTTCAACATTTTAAAAAGAAAAAATCCTAAATTTCTACTAAGATGAATTTAAAAAGCATAATTGGAATTGGATATGATGTAAAGAAAATCCGTTTATTTTATCAAATGAGAATTAGGGTGCGACCACTTCGTTTTTGAAGCATGTGTGTGTTTGTGGGAGAATATTTGTTTATAAACTTGTATATGAATTAATAATAGAACTTCGTAGCTTTTCCTAATGATTAAGATTGAAAGAATAGGTCAAAATTTTGGTGGGTAGTATGAAGCAGTGTTTAAAAAATAGATTTTCTCTTACATCGCATTACACTTTCTTAATCTGAAATTGACACACATACAATCCTGCAATAAGCAGTTATTTATAAGTTTTCTGTGAGGATATATTGACGAAATATATTCTTTAGTTACTTCCTAAACCAAACGACGAATCGTCATTTAAAAAAGTCATTGAAGTACCTGTAAAACTTTTGTTTTAAAAATTGATTAATCCCACTGTCAACGGAAAGAACTATCAAACTGACATTTTACATCCTAATTTTTAAAAAAGAAATTCTGATCTTCAATATAAAGTAACTCCATCGCTAATATACCTTATAAACCTAATATTAACATTTTCCAGTGTATTTACCCGTGATAATACTACGTATCGATTTTGTACTATAAAACGCATAACTTCAAATGACGTATAATTGAGGCGCCAGCGGGGTTGGCTTATTTATATTTAAATATTTAAGCGTACAATGGCATCAAATTATCAAAATATAAGTAATAAGGATTCATTCGTTGAATATTATGAGGTGATAATTTCGGTCGGGACGTGATCAAATCTGTCATAAAGCCCTTCGGGCTTTATTGGATTTGATCATGCCCCGACCGAAATTATCACCTCATAATACTCAAAGAATGATTCCTTATTCCTTAAATATAACATACACATTTAAGCGAATTCACTTGTATCTTTAATTTTTACATAACTAAATGCAGGTAACTAAATGCAGCTTAAAGGACATTAACTTGTGAAATAGTTTAAACATTTTCTAAAGCACCTGCTCACTGCATTTAACAACCTGCTGTGTTAAAATCTTTGGTGTTGTTTAATACATTCTAGTTTTTCTACCATGAATGGTCAATGCAATACATTTCTACACATTGATATACACAACAGACGTTTTCTGTTGTGTATTTTCACAAGTGTAATATATTTAAATATTGCCCCGGGCACCTGTTCAAAATTCGTGTGTGTATATGTTGTATATTTTGTGCTGGTTCCAGTGTTTTTCTGATCATGGGCAACAACAAAAAAATTGACAACTGTTATACACATAGGAAGTTTAAGTAAAAGGTAATATACAGCGTTTAAGAAAAAATAGTTTAGTGGAAGTTCTATTTTGATTAGATCTCAAATGAAAAAATAAACATGTCATTCTTCAAAGTAGATTTTATTCTAATGATCATTGTTTTGTTTTACAATCACAAATACTTCATGGTTATTGAAAAAAAAATACTTTGAAAAAAAATTAAACGGTAAACACAGAATGTATTTGAAAATACAACCTTATTATAAAAAGGCAACATTATACAGTTCATACCCGACATGCTTTCTTTTTTTACTTAAAGCTTAAATCGAGTTATTAAAAAGAAATTTAGAATTTAGAAAAAAAACTAAAAAAAATAATTATAAAAATTAAGCTTTTATGACTTTATTTTAATTACATAGTTAAGTTGGTTGTCTAAAAATAAGGTTTTACCAGCAATCTTAGTGCCAATCTCAGGGTCTCTCAGGGCTTCCTCAGTACCCCCAGTGCCGACCTCAGGGTCTCTAAGAGATTTTCAGTGCCGTTTAGGGTTTCCTCGAAGTTTTTTTTTGTTTTATACAATCTTAGGGTTTCTTCATCACCGTAGTAGATCCCACCCACCCTCTAAAAAAACCCAAAACAGAACAATACCCAGAAACAAAAAGGATGTACATAATTTTAAATAAATCATTATTATAATTTTCTAGAAATAAACTTTTAAATTACAAGGAAAAACTTGGTTTCCTTTTGAAGGAAAATTATTATTCGCCAAAACAATTTCTGAATGAAATTGTGTTTAGAAAAATAAAGGACACAATTCAAACACAGAGAATAGCAAAAATAAATATCACATTTTATGAGTAAATACAAAAAATAAATATCACATTTTACGAGTAAATACACTTATTCACATATTGATAGAAATTATTTTATACATTTTCGAAGTGTTAACAAAAACATTAGAAACTCATTTTAGAAATAAAACTTACTCTGTAATATATAACTAAAAAAAATGATTCATGAGAACTTTAAAAAAATTCTTGGCAAAGCATACATATAAATGCATCCGGACCACAGACAGGAAATTGAATGCAGGAATAATACAACTCACATGTAAATAGTAGTATTGACGCACTTACATTCACATTTCTTATTGTCAGAATCCCAGGAACAAGTTCCAGATGCATGTAAAAACTCAGAAATTATACCACATGAATCCATGCGAATGTATGCTTACGGAAGACAACATGACGAGCTTCCTCTATGTGACCGAAACCTAATTCAGGAAGCAAAATGGTACAGGGCAACTGATGACATGGTTACAAATGCAACTAGACCTAACATCTGTGGAACAACATATCCTTTGTGGCTATCAGGCATTTCTTTTTACACAAATTTCAATTTATATCTGTACGTCAAAATTCTTAGAAAGAAATCAAAAGTATTAATAATTCACGTAAAAACGAACGAAGGCACGCACCTTCGCATGCACAAACGTACACAGGCATGCGCGGACGTCCACCTTGGAACAAATTTTAAACTTCATTAACATTGAAATAATTTCATTATATCAAAACCACATTGAAATTGCTGAGTTATTTAACGTACTAAGTAAAAGTGTGCTTCACGTGAATTTATGTAAAAATTGAAGTGAAAGAACTGCGAACGCTAACGCCCGTTTCCCGCCTACATTTTACATCCAAATATTTTGTCATTTCTGTCAGATAATCAAAAACTAAGTTTTCTACTAAAAAGTATTATCAAATCCTAATCAATTTATATCAAAATAAAATTTGTAATCAAATTATTTATTTTTAAACAAAAGTTTTGCTAACGCGGGGTCTAAAAAAATGTCATTGAAATCGGTCTCCATGAGTGAGGAAAATATTATTTAGCGGCCAATATGTGCATAAAAACTTAATAATAACATATTTACGATATATATTAAAGTAAATTTGATTTTAATTCATATCTGTTAATTAGTTTTCGAAAAATTACAAAGCAAAATTCTTTTTTGTAATGTATTTCGGTCTGTAGACATATGTTCGCCGGGTCCGTTTTCCGTTATTTTTATATTATGAAATGAGCTATTTTAACCCAAAATACAAAGTTATCTCTCTTTGTTTCACCAAATCATTTATATTTAATGAAAATATACATAAATGTTTACATTATTATAAAAAATTAACTTTAATTAGACAACTTTCAAAAAATGACTTTTAGGTAGGCGGCTAGACAATGCTATCGTTCGCAGTCCTTTATAAGGGAAATTCGTGAAAAAACCCATACACTTATTTTAGGTCAAATCAAAATCACGTAAAATTAGCATGAATTTTATCTATCTATCTATCTATCTATCTATCTATCTATCTATCTATCTATCTATCTATCTATCTATCTATCTATCTATCTATTTAAAGGTAACATTCCAACTTCAAAAGAGACGATAGGAAAGGAAATGGATGCAGTGGTTTGTGGTCTTGGCTTAAGTTCGGTTTGTGATTACCGATATTTAATTAAGATTATGAATTGTGGAACTTACAGAGTATATAAGCTTAAAAAACCACACAGCTGCCCCCAGGCGTATTGTTTTGGTAAGATTAATTTATTTAACATACAATGTTTGTGTCATACTTTATATATTTGACTAACATACGTTTTTTATAATTAAACTTTAAATTTTATTTTGACAGGATATGGAGTAAAGGGTATGATATGCATTTTTTTTTATAAGTACTACGAATTAATGTTATGCAGAGTTTTAGAAACTTGAATGTGGAAATATTCTTCACATGTAATCATTGAATCAATTATTGAAGCAAAGTCGTTGATCGTAACAATAACTCATTGCCATGCTCATTTATTACGTAATTAGGAATTTTAGGTACCAAATTCCTTAAACTTTGACGCATTATATTTAGAAAAGGGGTCTTATTTTGTTAAGCATTGTAGAAGAAAACAACTCTTAACTGATGATTCTAATCGATTTCAATAATCAAACACCAATGTCTAACCCCATTAAGGATATAGAGGGCTGGCCTCTAAAATATTCAATCTTTTGTATTTTAAACATGAACGACAATTTTAGATAGGTGTAAGAACAAAAATGATAATATTCTTGAGACCAATTCAAGGAAAGCAAGAAAAAGGGACTGGCCTTTTTAAATAGGGACAAAAATACATGTAAAGTCTATTACAAATAACTTAAATGCAATTAAAATTTTGTAATGCATTATAGAGGCAACGTTGTTGATCGTAACAATAGTTGTTCAAAAAACTCATTGCTATGCCCATTTTTTTACGTAATTGGAGATTTTTATACATTATCTGGAAGAAATGGGGGGGGGGGGGGGGGTTAATCCTGAAATTGGATCAATATTTCATGGTATCATTTAAAAAAACCGCACGGAAGTCCTATTCGTTAGCGAGATCGTGTCTAGTTTTGTATTAATAGTCCAAACGTGATTTGTCCCTAATGGCCATTTACTGTAGCCTTATTACATTTGAGTATGTATTCTATTAAACGTGATTGGTGGAATTTCAAGCATTTATGCAGATATGTACGTTTAGTAGAAACGCACTCAATTAAATCGTCGATGGCATGTTTAAAATCATTTTCGTCAAATATCGTACCCACATCATATAAAACATTTTCAGTAAGCTATGAAATTGTTTATGAATCCACTAAAATTCTTTACCACCAATAAATCATTTTGTTTTACTAGATATCCCACCAACTCAAATTATGTCCAAACCAAAGGTTCAGCACGAATTTACGAGAAACAACACTCCTAATCTATTTTCAACTCAAGTCAACAACTTCAAATGTGATTTCAGTTTTCTACAAGATTCAGCACCAAATAAACCATATTTTTATCAAATTTATTGGTATATCAATGGCGAAATTGCCTACGAAACAGAAGCAGTGAAGAGAGAAGAATTTGCAAAGACTTTCTTAAATGAAAAAAAAATAAAATATAAAATGGGTATCCAGGTATTATCAAAACTTATCTAATGCTCCTTTCATGTTAGAATTTATTTTGATTGTTTTCCCCCATAAAATACTTAATTTATTTGTTTCCCCAGATATCATGTTCCGTAAGACTAAAGTTTCATTCAAAGGGAATACCTGGGCCAAAATCTGAGAAAAGTGATGATTTTTTCGCTGGTATCAAGGTATGCTTATTATCATTATACGATTAATATGAGTAAATTGTTTATTTCGTAACTGCCCCCAATATTTCCCGAGATTTTAACCAGACCCAAAGAACACACTATTTAAGTAGTGAGCGGCCATCATGCTAATCACTCGCACAACACGATATTTGAGATCGGAGCGCATTGTAGTTTAACGGCAATCTGAGAGAGACGCAACGAAAAACATTTCATTCAAACATAAATGTAATCCATACCAAAAATGCAATACTTTGTAATCCGTTATGAATGTTTGATCTTTATTTTTAAATGACACTGCACTGTTGATTAGGAATTTTTAGCATGTCAGGAAAGAGAAAAATATGTGACTTAAAAACCTGGAATGGTCCAAAACGTAGATTTTTTTAAACTCAGCTGAGCCGGAGATTCAGGTTATCTGTTGTCTGTCGTTATCGTCGTTGAAAACTTTTCACATTACACTTCTCTAAAACCGTATGTCTAGTTTCAACCGAACGTAGCACAAAACATCATTGGGCGAAGGGACAAATATTTGTTTTACAACAACTATCATTCTTCTTCCTCCGTGTTGTTTTTCTTGATTACTTTTCCTGCAGTTATGGGCCAACATTAGTTAGATCAATCGTTTATAAATATGCATAAAAAAATATTTATTTCTCATTCGTAGCATTGAATTCCAATAAATTACAGGGTACAGCCGTCACAACGATTTTTATTGTAAATATCACTAGACTACCAGAGTTTGGGGTGGGTTTCCAATCTAGCAATTATAGCTTCACAAACGGAATACATAGCTTTAAATCATTAGCTGGACATAGATGTATCATCACCCTCTCTCCGATTAGTTTTTTTTTTGTTTCCAAGTCTGAACGTTAAGACAACATTTGTCAAATGAAGAAAAACAATTTTTGAGGAAATATTTTCGAATATTTTTGGAGTTCAAAATTCATGTTTTTATTTTTTAGCCTGTGGCCACAACTTGTCTTTTTTTCTTTTTAGATTCACTGTTATTCAAATTAAAATAATAAGATGAAAATAAAATAAAATTGTGGAGACAAAAAATCAACACTTTTATAGAAATTTTAATCTGTAATTATATAATAACTATTGAGTTAGGTAAAAAAACTTACAGCATGATCCGATGCCAAACATTTTTTGTTACTGATATATGATTAAACAGTAAAAGTTTTTTTAATTTGTTATTTTAGGAAGATTTAGGGAAAAGATAATATGATATAAAAATATTACAAGAAGCCAGTAGGCCTTAACGGTCACCTGAGTAGCATAAAACCCATACACAAACTTGTCGAGGAGTCTAACATTTGCATTTAATTAGGTTTTATTCTGGAGTAGAAAAGTTAAAAATTTGAAATGACGACCACCTCCCTGCCTGAAATCTTTCAAAAAGAACTATGAAAACAATAATTTTGGCAAAAACTTAAAGATCTGGTCTAGAAATCATGAAACCAGTTTTGCTTTCAGGTGTGTGGGAATAAAGAAGATAATTTTCAAACATTATATGCATTAACACCTATACATCCATTTTGGCCCTGCCCTAGAGTCGAAACCCACACTTCAGGGGACTTGAAATTTGAAATTTTAGTAGAGGATTTCCTGGTAAACATAGTAATTAAGTCAGTTTTTCATAAAGATGTGTGAGAATAGAGAAGAAGATTATGAGTAAGAGATTGATTTGTAGTTTTATATCATCTCTATACAGTCAGAGTCTGCTATAATTGTTCAGTGAAGTCTATTAAGGAGAAAAAGCCAAGTTTCCCATCTCTTATAAAAATCATCTAATCTGCAATTTCGGGTAGCTATATATCTTAGAGTTGATATATGTGTTTTAATATCTATAAATAATTCATGAATTGTTAGTGCTTCATTAAGACATCTTTTCTTATAGATATAGGATTTCATAACCAAGAAGATAGAATAAATGTCTGTAGAAATAGGGTCAGGGTGTAGCCGAAATATAAAAATTAAAAAATCTCTTTGGATTGTAATTCTCTTTTATTGACAGAATTCAAAAAATTGCTGAAAGAGTTCTTGAACATTAGGACACTCCCATAGTACATGAAAAATTGTCTCATCATGTTGTTTACAAAAGTTACATAACTTACTACATTCCTTTCCTATTTTAAATAGATATTTATTAGTTGTTAGAAGGTAGTGATTAATTCTAAATTGCAGCCATTGTAATTCGGTACTTTTAATGATGACAAAAGGTAACTGGTATATGGTTTTCCACTGTAAATCTGACAACATAAAAAATAATCCCCATTTTGATTTATTGAAAGATGTAACATTTTCCATGTTTAGAATATTATACATGATCTTAGATCCTTTTCGAGGTGAGCAAAATAATTTAATGTGGAAAGGTATAAAAGGCCTTCGGTTATCATCTTATTTTGAGATTCCATGATAATGTAAACTAGTTAAAATAGATTTCTGTAAACCAAGATAAGTAAAGAAGTTTGACTTGACATCAAACTTACTTTGAAGGTCTTGTAAACTTAAAAAGGACCCATTTTCATCCAGCAAATCATTGATATGAACAATATTCTTATTAAACCAATCAATAAAGAAAATTGATTCCCCCCCATTGTAATGTTCTTATTATACCATATGGGTTGTGTAATAAATTCATGCCATGTAAGTAATTTCATTCTATCTTGTATATTTTTAAAAACAATAAATGTATCCTTCCAAAAGGAGTTTCTAACTAAATTAGTTAATATACAGGATATGAGGTCTGACCCAGTCTTCAGCACTATGTCCGTATTAATTGATTTATTTAATAATATATTCCATTTTGAATTTGGGCTATTTATCAATCTTCTGATCCAGGATGACTTTAGACTTTGGATGTAATTATTTATTTCAATCATTTTGAGACCACCATTTGAGTATTCTTGTGTAATTTGTTTTCTTTTTATTTTGTCCACCTTAGATATCCAAAGAAAATTAAACAATATTTCATTTAAGTCTTTAATAAATTTACTTGATGGTGTTGGAAGTGAAATAAACAAATGATTCATTTGTGATATGATAAGAGATTTGATCGAAGTAATCCTACCAATAGGAGTTGTATTTCTTTTGTTCCACTGATTGATGATTTCTTTAATTTTAACTAACTTTTTTATCATAATTGAGTTTTGGAATATTTGCTAGATCTACGTCAAATTGGATGCCTAGTAATTTAAATTGTGTTTTCCAATGAAAATTCATTTCAGGACATAATTTTTCAATAGAATATTTTTTGCTGCCTATCCAGCCTAAATGTGTTTTTGATAAATTAATCTTGAGTCCAGAGATTGTATTGAAATTATTCAATTCATCAATAGTTGTTTTAAGGGATTTTTCTGAGCCTTTTAAAATTAGTACAGTGTCGTCAGCATATTGAGACATCAGATATTTAGTATCATCTATTACTATTCCTTGTATATTCTTATTACTTTTTATCTTATAGGCCAAAATTTCTGCACACAGTAGGAATAAATAGGGAGAGATCGGGTCGCCTTGGCGACATCCTCTGCTAGGTTTGAAAATTTTTGAAAGATTTCCAGCTTGTGTGACCAATGATTCTATATTACATTGAAAAGTAGATATCCAAGATTGAATGGATACTCCAAAGTTTAAAAAATCTAAACATTTGTGAATAAATTTCCAGGAAACAGTATCAAAGGCTTTTTCAAAATCAATCATTAACAATACACCAGGGGTGTCATTTTCCTCTGTATATTGCATCAGATCATATATCAGTCTAGTATTTTCACCAATATATCTCCCTGGTATGAATCTGTTTGATCGGGACTAATAATAGTATCATATTTTTAATTCTCTGAGCAATACATCCAGAACCTATTTTATAAGCAACGTTTAGTAGTGTAATTGGTCTCCAATTTTTAAAAAAAAAAATTACTTTTACCATCTTTTGGGATACAGGTAATAATTCCTTGTTTCTGTGTGGCTGAGAGTTCCCGAACTTTGTACCCATAATTTAGAGATCGAACCACGAAATGTCCTATCTTGTTCCAAAAAACTTTATAGAATTCTGTTGTAAATCCATCACTACCTGGACTCTTATTATTTGCCATATTTTTCACAACTGTTGTAGCTTCTTTAAAGGAAATTTCACATTCTAAGGAGTCCTTTTATTTATTATTAAGTGTTTTTATTTCAATGTTTGTTAAAATTTCATTTAGATTATAGTCAGAGTTTTCATCATTTT
Source organism: Magallana hongkongensis (assembly GCA_015776775.1). NCBI lineage: Eukaryota > Metazoa > Mollusca > Bivalvia > Ostreida > Ostreidae > Magallana > Magallana hongkongensis. The sequence continues at coordinate 62,065,367 of CM027473.1, read as the reverse complement.
TATTATATAAATTCTTATAAAAACTTTCAATTTCATTCAAAATTTCCCTTTGGTTTGTTATTTCTTTCAAATTCTCTTCCTCTATTATTAGTTTCGGTATTATTTTATTTGTATAATGTCGATTTTCTAAATTCAAAAAATAATTTGTAGGTTTTTCTCCTTCATCTGCCCATTTAGCTCTAGATCTCACCATACTGCCTATAAGCCTATGATTTCTTAAATTTTCCAATTCCTTTTTTTTTTCATTAATCAGACCTATATTTTGTTCATAGTTTTCTTCTAATCTATTCATTTCTGTTACTATTTTTTTTTTCATTATTTCTTTTTTTTTAAAGCTTGAATAAGATATGGTTTTGCCCCTAATTTCCATTAAAAGAGTTTCAAGGAAAAGCTGATCATTAATTGTAAATTGTATTTTCGGAATCAGATATAGTGGAAATACCATTTCTACTATATAAGGGCAATGCATAATTTTCTTTGATTTGCATGATTATGGTATTAATGGTTTTAATGAAATCTGGATCATGCAACAAAGAATTATTAAATTTCCATAGACCTTTTCCATGAGTAAAGTTTCCAATTTTGAGAGTTAATAAAACTGGAAAATGGTCAGACTTGTAACTTGATAAAATATTACTTTCTTGTACCATATTTAGCAGAGAATTTGAAACTAAAAAAAATTTAAACGTGCCTGTTTGAATGGGTGAGGTTTGCGCCATGTATATCTTAGTTTTTCAGGGTGAAGTTCTCTGAATATATCTGATAGGTTGTGGTGAGAGTTTATTTCCAACAGTTTATCCCTAGCTTTGGCATTATTGATATGCTTATAGTTGTGATAGTCTTTGTCTGGGTTTAATACAAGATTAAAATCCCCAACTAAAATTATATTATCATTCTTGAAATTACTTATAGTTTCTGATTCCATGTTATAAAAACCAGGATTATCTTCATTAGGGCCATATATAACCGCTAAACTTACACGTATATTACTCAATTCAATATCAAGGGCAAGGAAATTACCAGAATTGTCATTTACTGTATTATGGACTTGTACTCAAAATTATTATTTATAAATATTGTTATACCTCTAGACTGAGAGGTAAATGAATCAAACTAAACATCGTATCCCCATTCATTACGTATGTCTGTTTCCATATCAATAGTAAAGTGGGCATCTTGTAAGCATAAAATATTACATTCTAATTGTTTATAGTATTGTAAAACATATTTCCTTTTCTTAAAATTATGCAGACCCTGTCAATTCGCTGATATTATTTCAATCTCAGACATTTAGGGTGGAATATAACGATGAGAATATTTTACCTTAGCTGTATGTCTTGTTGAGTCGTCCTCATGTTCACAACTAGAAAGTAAGAATAGATTGATAGGGAGAGTAGATAGAGAGTGCATACTGATTAGATATAGATATCTGTGCATCGTTAAGAGAGAGTACTTAGGTGTTTGGTTATTTACAATTTATAAATTTACATCGGATATGCCACCCGAAAGCTAATTACAAAATATGTCAATACAGAGTTTATAATTCCGGTTATGGATTATAATATACTGAAGCTTCAGGCGGCATTCTTATTTCCGTAATAATAAACGGTTGCGTGAAAGCAAAAGTTTATATACAAAAAAATGTTCACTTTAACACTTTTACGGACTGTAGAATGTTTTACTCAAGGATCAGGTTGGCGACCTCGTTGACAAGACCCTCCATGATGGTAAAGCGTTGAGGCCCAATGTGCTCCCCCATCCACCTCGTAACAACTATGGCAACGTCCATGATTTGATTTTCTCGCATGTATTTGAGTAAACGACGACCCGCTAATTAATTTCCCTTGTTCCATGAAACGGTAGATGAGTATTCTACTGTCTACACTGGAGACATATGGATCAATGCAGACTTTTTGCAGAAATTTTGGGCCTGGTTTACAGACCCAACAGTTCCAGTTGCGTAGAATTCCGATCCATTCTTTTGTATGGGCTCGGTGTTCATCGTGACGATGTCATCCAGTTGCTCACTCTCGGCCTGATCAATTTTCAGAACAGCTGCATTGGAAAGTAATGGTACCTCCTCGCTATATTTTGATCCGTTTGGCAGAACAATGCTATTTCTAGAAATCTTGACAGAGATGTTTTGTTTTTTAAGTGAGTCTGATTTGTCAAAGAGTTTGTTTCTTGCGGATACAAGTGAGGGAGGCTGCTGGGGAGTGATATAAAATGGAAGGGAGACTCTTGCAATTTTTTTTTTTACTTTTTTGAGCATTTAGAATTTCGTCTTTTTTGTTACGGTCAGTCAGCTTGGCTGTGATTGATACCGGTCGATCAGACTTCTTATGAAGAACTCCATTTCCGTGAATTCTGACGAAGCTGACATCTACCCCAAGTGTTTGTTTTATGAGCGCTGGCATGGTGGCAGCTAAGTCCTCGTTAGGGGTATACTTGAAATTGTGTATCAGGATGTTATCCCGCATAGACCTGGATCGAAGATCGGTTATTTCGATGTCCATTATGGACATCCTCCGATCCATACGAATAACCACTGATCGCAAAAGCTCTAGCTCTCTGCGTAGATTGGTGTTTTCGGTCTTGAGTGTAGAAATATCATCATAATTGCACTCCGCTTGCTCACCGACATATTTAAGGTTTTTATTTAAACCTTGTTGGTTATCTCGCATCTCCTTAAAGTTATTTTGCAAATTTTTCAAAGAGCGTGACACCGTTGCATCTACTTCTGGTGGATCATTTAACGGTACTTGAGTCGAGGTATGAACCGGTTTTGCAAGCTGTCGGGAGTTGGTCTTCGTCTGGGTCTGGGTTTTGGCCGCACTCTGCTGTGAACTCTTCTCACAGTTTTTCCTTAGATTGTTTGATTTAATTCCAGATTCCATTGCATGTGTGTTTGTTGCACCCTGATCTCGATTTTTGATGTATAGAATCCAACATAAATCAATGACATACACACATCAATCAACTTTTACGGAATAAGATCCTTTTTAGGCTAAATATCAACCAAACACCGGACATAATTTTTAAGCGGCCATCTCCGACGGCTGTCACGTGATCTCTCCCGATTTTCTAAGATTTAATACATTTTAACTCTATGGCCATATTGGCCCCATCCTAGAGTCTGAGCCCTTGACCCAGGGGTCATGAATTTCACAATTTTGATAGAGGGCTTCATGGACATCATAATCATGCATTTAGTTTTGAACAAATATATATGGGAGTAGAGAAAAAGATTTTCTAAGATTTTATACAGTTTTCCGATTGGCCATATTGGCCTCATCCTAAAGCCAGGGGCCATGAATTTCACAATTTTGGTAGAGGGCTTCATGGACATCATAACCATGCAACCAGTTTTTTTTTTCTCACATGTGTGGGAGTAGAGAAGAAGATTTTTGAAAATTTCGCTTTTTTGCATATTTGGCCCCACCGGGGGTGGTAGAGCCAATTAAAATTACAATTTGGATCCTCTTACCATAGAGATGCCTCACACCAAAAATGGTAACAATTAGCCTTGTATTTTTAAGCAGTTAAAAATGTTAAATTGTTGACGCACGACAGACAGATGGACGAAAAGGGATAGCAATAGGTCACCTGAGTTTACTCAGGTGACCTAAAATATACAATGTATATTTCAAACATTCATTTGTTCATATGTGTGCAGCGATAGTTCTCAGGGTGATCCGTTATTGACGTATCATGTAATATAAAAAAAGGTTTCGATATGAAGAATTAAAAATGAAATAAAAACAATTCGTCAAACATGCAAATCTAATCAAACTTTCACTCTAACAACCCAGTCTCAATGTCTGCGCGTGATATATATGACCTGTTTTCTTTTGAATACGTTAAATACGAGCTGCAAACTTCACGGTTTTAATTACATTTTGTATTTCTACCCGTTAGTCAAAGTGTGCTGCGCGGAAAAGGAACATTCCATACAATAGTAACTACGTAAATACATTATAAAGTCATAGACAGTGTATTTGGTAAAACGTTAGATGGGGATATCTTTAATTAAAAAAGACCTTAAAATTCTAAATGACATCATTATAGTAGTTCTATTTGTTTGTCATTATTTGTTACTGAAAAAGACTTGACACGATAGTGTCAAAGGTTGGTAAAATGGATGAAATCATTTTCCAATAGTAAGTTTCAAACTAAAAACTCTCAATTAACTTTCCCGTCATTATTGGTTAAAATCTACATACTCTGATTGATAGCTATGTTTTTGTTTCAAAATGAAATTAACATAAAGCTGTAGTTCTATTACTCTTTAATGTGAGATAAGACAGCAGTGATGAAATAATTCATTTAACGGAATTTCAAGACAAATAAAATATTCTAAGGTTCTTTCTCTCTAATTTGCAATAAAAATCTTCATATTTTAACAGTTGACGAGTCAATCAATTGATATACATAGAGGTGAAAAGGAACAAATTGGACTTACATTCACAGTGCCCTTTCCCTGCGTTTATAAATCAGTTCAATCGAATGAAATTGACGAAGACTCCTGTCCACTTGAAATTGACCTTGTGATTCCAAAGGAAAAAGGAGGGACTTGTGAATCTCGTCTTGCCAGTGAAACTCGATGTGGAACCAAATTCAAGGCTAGAAGCTGGAATACCACCAAATTTATAACAATCATTCATCAGGACACAGGGAACTATAAACTCACTCTTGCTGAAGCAGAAAAAAAAATACATCTAAAAACATATGATTTTCGCAGCAAGCCTTGGAGTCATGTGGCATTGCCAGTTGTTAACGTAATTATGATACTGAAAAATATGGCGCTTAAACTTAACAACGACATGAACAAAAAAAGTCAAAATTTTGAGACGATTCTTCCCCTCTCCAGAAAAAAAGTAAAACTATATTACAGAAGATAAAAAAAGATCTACAAGACTAGAACTAAGCTAATATCTGAATAATACTAGACACAATCTCGTTACGAGTAATGAGTAGGTCTTCCGTAAGATTTTTTGAACCGAAACGATGAAATATCGATAAAATTTTACCCCTCCCCCTCCTTCATTTCAGATAAAATGTAGGATCTCCAAAATCTGTGACAATGCTCAACAACGTGGGTTAATTTTGTATGTTTGGTGTTTTTTTTGTTTACTTTTATTTTGCTTTTTTTCTGCATAATTAAAGAGTAAAGATCGAAGCTTTCAATCCCATGAATTTCTCTAAATACGTCATAAATGGGTGAGGCAATGATGTTTAAACTTTGTTACGAGCAACAAGAAATGGCGCCACTGGCGTAAAACAACATAATAGTGCACAACGTTTAACCATAGTCTACCTATCCTAAACATTTCAGTCATATCTCTGATAGTTTCTGAGATCAGCTCTGTACAAAATAGGTCGTAAAATTTACAAAAGCGTCCGTAAATTGGGACTGGAAGTTACAAATTTTCAAATCGTATTAAGTTAACGTCAAGTCTAATCGTCAGTGAAAAAATGGTTGAAATTGGTCGAAACAAATTGGTTGCACAAAATTGGAAAAAATGATAAGAAACAGAACAAATACAATAAGATCTTCCGTTGGAAAAGACGACCTTATTTAAAACACATAATGTAAACGTGGCAACTTCATCTTTTTATCATATAACAAAGGCCCAAAATGTAAAAACGAACTAAAAGTAGAACTTAACAAACAGGAGTATATGACGAACAATTAGTTCGTTCGCTTTACCTTTTAGCTTCTACACAGACAATGCTCTGTGTCGGACGTATTTTTATTGTTCTTAAAGATATATTTTATCGTTCTTGTCGTTGGTTATATTTATAGGTTGTTTTCTTACAAATCTAATGTTTGAACCCTAAATCTTTAAGATCTGATAACATAACATAACATAACAAAATGTAAGATATTTACCAATGTGGAAGGAATCTACAGAAGTATTAAATAATTAAAAGAAAAAGAGAACGCCGATAAATGCTATGCCATTTTTATTGATACTTTTTGAAATTTTACTAAACTAACGTTTTAAATGCTCACCTAATATAATGCATTGATTACAAGAAATAAACGCATTTTTTGTTTTGCCGTTTGAGTGGCTTATTGTTATCTAACATTAAAATAGTTAAAAACGATGTAGGGATCATGACCTTCTAGTTTTATTGTGGATTTGATGCACTTTTAGCATTGAAAAATATATAAAAATAACTTTTTTATACGATTTGTCGAATATTTGAAACAATATTATTGCCGATAAAAAAGAAGTACATGTACATCATGACAGAAAAACAATGAGAGACCAATATTTAAATGTTTCTGTTTTCCCTCGATAGTTTTTCGGCAGGTTTAATGTTGTTCATTTGAGACTATTACTTAGGACTTATGTAAAGAAAACAAGTAGCTACCATTAATATGTAACACATGAAAAAACAACATAGTTGTGCTTTCAGGTTTCGTCTAAGGTAAAAAATACCATGCAGCATTGGGTTTTTTTATCTGTGCTATTCTTTAAAAACAATACCAGTTACAAATGTTGAAAATTTCATATTTTTTATTTCATGGTTTTTAAATTATTCTATTTATTTTTTATGTACAACTCATAACAAGTTACAAGTAACACTGTGTTATTTTTAATATCTTTCTTTATGGCTATAGGTTCACATTTACGATGATGAAGATAAATGGAAAGGATCAAGTTGTACAGCACACAGTGATCCACATATGAAAACATTTGACGGAATGTAACAAATGTTTAAAACTTATATATATATATACAAATCAACTTATATAAACAAACAGAAATTTTTCAATATACTAAAACATTTTTAAAATTGACCATAAAGCTAAGAGTATTTGAAAGTATTTCTAAAATGTTAAGTCTAAGCTAAAATTCCTTCATGCTCATTACTTTAAATAACATTCACTTTTAACTTATTTATCTTTGCAGATCATACGACAACCAAAATAGTGGAACATTCATAATGTATAGAAACAATGATACTAATGGAAATGTAATGGAGGTTGGTTTAAAATTTGTCCATCAAGCGTCTTTTATCACAAGTTGACAGATTGATCCTTAATGCTAGATAATAGATTTACTAAATGATTGTTTACATTTTTTTTATATCCCGTCTTTTTCAAAAGTTACTATGCACGCTTAAGCAATACAAAACAAATCTTCTTTAAGGGGCATGGTCACAATTCTGGTCTAATTTAATATTACTTGTTTTATTATTTACATTGCTTTAGAATGTATTTCTAATGATCAAGTGAAATTTGAAAGTCAGTCGTAGAGTTATGAGGAAAAAACAAGGTTCACAGCTCTTTGTCATATAAACAAGGATCGTGCCCTGTTTAGATTACAAAGATTAGATAAACGAGTAAGAAATCGTTTTCAAGCCGATTAGGTTATCTTCTTATGTATTATAAGCATAAATATACAGTTTCTAGTGTTTAACACATTCATTTTAGTCTAAACTGGAATTTTCCCTTCAACATTCAAAATGTAAACAAAATCTTTGTTTACATTGCAAAGAATTGTTATCCCTGTAACTTGCTTAAATCTCAATAAATGTTTCACAAATTTGGTTGCCTATTAAAAATGTCTGACTGAAACATTGTAAACATTAAAATTTTCTACCAAAATTGTGACAATGTCCCTTTAATACATATCTTGAACTGTTTAGGTACAAACGGCGCTGACATTTTGTAACCACGGTACCCATATTTTTTGTGTATGTGGCATTGCTGTTCGTGCTGCAGGAGATGTGTTTGTTATAAACAGATGTCCTCATTTGGAAAGAAGTGTTTTTGAATTTAGAAGTTGCATCGACAATGTTCTTGATGTTCGAAAAATAGATGAAATGAATTATAAGGTAAATTATTAAGCTGTTCAATATTAAAGAAAATATTTAAACCAGCAATCGAGCTATCTATCGATTAATCAAGTGATGTAACTTAATTTAACATTATTGAAATTTCTTCGTTTAGATTTATATGCCAACTGGCACATACGTTCAGACAAGACTTTGGTTGTATAAAGATAAGAATGTAATGGAAGTAGACATCTTTCCATCGCGAGCCGATGTTGATTCTTCTGAGGGATTGTGTAGCAAACTTGGATCACAAAAATTGTATAATAGAAATGGAAGTGTTGCCCCCATTTCAAATCGTCCAGACAGTTTTTCTTTATCATGGAGGTACTGTATGAGAAGTTTAGATATTAAACATATATGATCTCACTTTTTATGTTTGAGCTTATATATACATGTACATGAACAATATCTTTCAAAGAGAAACAAGAAATGCACAGAATGACTAAAACAAAATACACATTAAATAATACCAAATATTTTTCTGGAATTTTTTAATTTGCATATTAGGTATTTGCAAAAATAAGAGTATATTTAAAATTCTGCAGTTTTAAAAATTTGCAATACACTGTTATTACACGTGTTTTACCTTTTTGAATGCATCCAAAGTTTTCTTTAATGAATGATGATGTTTAATGTGCATGAATTGAAATAAGATAGTGAAATAGAAATTTAAGTATAGATGCTTTCAAAATTAAAGAAATTAAAATATCCTTGAGCAAAATTTTAAAAGAAGTTGTACATTATGGCCAAATTTTTAAGAATTGACCTGACTTATCCCAATGTTTTAGTTTTTTGACCGACTGTCTTAGATTTAAGTTCTAAAAATGTAATTGGATTTGACATTGTTGTAAAACGTTCTACATGTTTATTGAGGAGAGTTTATTGACTTTCGTAGAGTTGAGAAAAACGAGAATTTGCTTGAAATGCCAGATGAAAATGTCACGCAGCTGAATCAAATGCGTTCATCGTACGTAGTATGCACCTGTGATAATCCCAAGGAAGACAGACTTCTTAACGAAACAGTCTGCTCAAAAGACAAAGGCATAGCTTGTGATCTTAAACCAACTAAACCGTATCAGAAAAATACGTGCTATGCAAAAAGAAAAAAAAGATCTTTACAAGCAAATCTTTCCTTTATTCCAAACAATTTTGTTAAACACAACAGCCGTCCAAAGGCATGTATTTATTTTTATTGCATTATCGTTTATTCCATCTATCGCATTAAAAATTGTATTATACAAATTCATGTTATTTATTAGACATCTATACTAATGAGAAGGAGAGAAGGAAGTGCTGTCATTAATTTGCTAATGGTGCCTTAGGAGAGTTGTTCAATGTTCATCACAGTCTCGGTTAAAATGTATCGCGACAACCAATTTCATTTTATTTAGTACAATTCAAAGTTATAATATATGACATTGTATTAGAAATTTACAGGGGTAAATTGAGTTTTAGTGCTTAAAATTATATTGATTGTCACTTAAATGAGAGATTGTCCTACATTGGATATAGGGCATAACAATTGAATCAACGTTAGGGATGTATATATATTATGACAATGATTTTAAAACTACATACAGAATTGATATATTGTGTATTACAAGTTACATGTATAAATTCTTTAATATCATCCTTTTGTATGTATATTGCAGCGTTCAACATTCAATGAAACGAAAGTATTTTGGACAAAGGATCAAGCAAAATCATTTTGCATCAATTATATGAATGAATCAGCTGGTTACAAAGCCTGTCTTGGGGTCCCGAATGTCACGCCTGACAATGCTATTGCTGATTGTGTCGCAGACATACAGGTACGTGTAATTTTTATTGCCCTGAAATTTTGATGCAGTACTTCTATTAACTAATTACCATTACGTTTATTATCAAGTTAACAAACTCAACATCATGGGCTATTGCATCTCGAGAAGGATTAAAAGCACTTTGTTTTAAAGAACTGTCACAAAACAATACTTTTCAAAGTGTAACAGAGAATAACGGTGTCTCAGTTGTGGAATCAATATTGTCCGTAGCGTGTCCAAGCGAATGTCATCAAAAGGGAATATGTAAAAATGGTAAGCTGTATAGTAAATATTAATTGTATGCATAAATATTTTTAAAATAATACGTTTTTTCTTGATATCGGGGTAGAATAAAGTTAATCAAAGTACTGAAGTATTGATAACCAGGCTCTGTTTAATATCTGTAATTGATAAAATTATTAAATTTAAAATGGTATGGAAATAGTGTAGATATCTGCATTGTACAAACTCTAGTGTAGTTGCATTACATCAACTGCATTGTTCGTTGTTGGTGCAGGATGTTGTTGAAGTCGGCAAAGCGTCAGAGAGCCATTTTATTATTTGCAGCCGAAAATCAACGCTTTGCAAAGTAATTTATTTGATTTCATCGGAATAGTCCCTAACCCTAACCCTAGTGCTATAAATAGTAACAATACCGTTTTACCTGCCTACAGCCAGAGCTTTGCCTTCAGCAAAACTCGGCTAAAAACCAAACCAATGCTCAAATGTTCATTTAAAATGTTTTTTCTCTTCGGAGTCGTCGATCTATATATACATTATGATACATGTAGATAAAACATATTTTTTAAAGGAACGTGCATTTGTTATGAGGAATATGGAGCAGCTGACTGTTCTATAAATCTTGGGGATCCACCAATTGTAAACGGTGTTAATCTGGATAGTGGAGGACTCTGCGACAAGTTGCACTGTTCAGAGGCTGTTGTTGAAGGAGACCTCTTTCTAGATAGAACAACGTTGACCTGTAAAATGCAAAGATTTGATGTAAAGAAAATGTTTTAACATTTTTATTCATTATGATATTGATTAATTACATTCTTCTTTTGTTGAACCTTTTGCATTTCTTTTTTTCTAGATTCCTTATCAAGGAAATCATATTTTCCTTCAAACAGTCAATGTAGGAGCTCACCATAATTCCATTTCTGATGTGATATGTCCTTTTCCAAAGCTTAGGAAAAAGAGATCAGCTTCAACATCTTTTATATCAGGATACAAAATTGCAGTAAGCAATGATGGAAAAGCATTCAGTCCCTCTCATTTCATGTATATCCTAGACTCAACATGCCAAGATACAATGAATGTGTCAGGAGAGATCAGGTTTGCCCTCAAGGTAACCATATTTGTTCTGTTTCGTAAATGTTCATTTTTGTTACCTGGAATTAATTTCTAATAAACGTTATGCCTTTTGTTACAGGATGGCTTTTGTTTCATCAATGGTCGTTGTATTGCAGATGGAACTCAAGATGGATTGAATATTTGTAATGTTTGCAGACACAAGTCAAATTTATTTAACTGGAGCATACAAACAAATAAATCTGGTACGGTTTGTTTATTGTTTTAAGTTTTTAAATGTATGTCAAATCCTTATTAACCAAAATATTATTAAAAGACATTCAAAATTAAATTTATTTAATTTACTTGTAGTTATATGAAAAATTAACTGCAGTTCATCTATGTTATGTTTTCAAGGCTGTGAGGAAGAATCTCCAAAACTTTGGATTATTGGCACAGTGATCGCATGTTTGGCAGCGATGCTTTGTGTTGGAATAGCTTTTCTTATCTACAAAAAGAAATCAAGGTATGAAAATGATAACCATTAAAATTAAAACTGTCTTTTTAAAACTATTTTACACAAGTCTTTAATGTGTTCGTACTAGTATTCTTCTAATTTTTTTCACAATTTTTGTGTAAATAATTCTGGATTTTTTTAAATTTATGATCACGCCACTTTCGGTTCTAATCCACGCTTATTCATCTCAACGAACTTTATTGTGCAGATCCGATCTCTTCTTAATAATTGGTATTTTGTTAACACACATTTTAACTAAAGTGGCGGGGAAATTAAAGTTTTGGGACTGGCTTGTTTAATCAGGAGCTAAGAGACTACAAATGACTTAAAAACGACCAAAACTTAATACAACCCAAACCTGTACGAATAAATGTTTGTGCTCATCAAGGAGATACTAAGAAGGCCCCTAAAATATTCAATCTCTGATAAACTTAGAAAAGTACTGACAAGTGCCAATATGTATTGATCAAATTTAGTTTTCTCCTACTGAGTTGGGATAATGTACCTGAGCTTTTTTTTTTCACCGTAAGCGATAAAATTCATCCAACATCTGACTACATATCTAAAATTGTTTTACATGAATTAATGAAATAGTTAAGAAATAACCCTAACCCTGACGTGCATATAATCATACTATGGCAATTATCCTATGCATCAAACAGATTTTGCTTGATTAAAAAGATTACGGAGGCTTCAGATATGCATATTGAGGTCACGCGTCTATCAGCTCAGTAATTTAGCAATAGCTGTGATACAGATGGGAGTAGCAGGGGAAATTTTATCACGCCCACGATCCAACTTGTTGTTTAATGTTTTTTTTTGATTGTGTCACCTGTCCTTTAAATTATGTTTACGAGTATAAAAAAAGCCCGCCTTTTTGTTATTTGACATTTTGAGATTTTGATATTGTTTTTAAAAAGTCCAATGTATTACTGTTTAAGTTTTAAAAACACAGACAAGCAATATCTTTAAAATGATATGGACATTGATATGCGTACCATATGTAGTTATGAGAGATATGCCTGTTTATGGTAGATTTCAATTGAAACAGAGGAATTACGGACTATTTTTTACTTTCAAAATTTTGTTAAAACGATATAATCGCAAAAGTTTTTTGACGTGTTTTGTAGCATTAATTCAAATACCTTATGGCTGTACTATCTTGTTTTTGATAAGAGATTACTGACTGACACGCAATAGGAAAAGTCTAAAAGAAAATACATGAAATCACTTCCAGCAAAAATTGATTATGACCTTGTATTATTTCAACAACAACAAAAACATTGGAGTATATTATTTTAATATAGTAGTATAGATTCATCTTAATCATTACCAACTCGTGTCAACGTTTCAAGAGATTTAAACAGACTATATATATTTAAGTCGTGTTAAAAAATAATGTAATGACCCTTCAAAGCTATACACGCTATAAATTGCTTCAATTTTAAATAACAGTGAAAACAAACGTGTTTGTTAACTTATAGTTATCTATATTTCGTAAATTCCAGTGGTTGATTCAATCTACTTACAAAGATATAAAATTTTAATTGTTTATTTTCCTTATATAAGAGCATTGCCTCTTCATGAATAAAATGCATTCTTAAAGCATTGTAAATAATAAAAGCAGATAAAAAAAAATTGACTAAAATCGTGACCATGCCCCTTTAAGCAACTTATGCAAATTATTACTTTTGATATAATTCCAATACGACAAAGAGAGGCCTTGTTTACATTTTAATTAAATGTATTTAAAAACAAAAATCGTGATTTGTTAATATTTTGAGTATGAAAAGCAAGTTTAATTAACGCTCAACATCCGCATAAAGGCAATAATCAAACAATCAACATTTAAAAAGATGTCATCAAGAACTTAGATAAGTGCTTTTTTCTATGAAACTGAAACCAATACTTTTTCTATAACGACAAAAAATATTTCTTTTAACAAAAGATAAACACACATTATCAGGTTCATTAATTGTCAAATCATTTTCCTACTATACAAAGTAAAACACTTTTTTCTAAAAATTCTTGATTGCAGCAAAAAACAATTTTTCAAAAGAACACGAAATACAAGGTATCCAGAGAGAAATAAGAATAAAAATCATATAAAGTGACAAAGAATAATATAAATATTTATTAAATTGTAAAATCGTTTCACTTATGATACTTATCTATTAATCATGAACTAAATTTATACATGTATAGTATTTCCACCTTAATACCACACGCGTTCAATCCTACTTTCTTTCAAGTAGTAAAGTGGTTGTAATGAAAAGGTAAAGTGGTTCTATGAATTAGTATAAAAGTTAGAGGACAAATGTACATGCAACCAAGTCCTAAAACGCCTTGTTCAAAATATGTCATCTGAACGCTTTTGCAAGGCAATGAAGAAATAAAAAAAAAAGCAAAACCACATTAAAGTAACTTTTTGGGAAAACTCCATAGCGGATATAAAATGTAGACTTCTCATACTTCATGTCATACTTTTAAGCAAACAAATACACAATTTTATTCCAGAGTGATTGGTACAACGCCACCTCTTTCCTACAAACAGTAAATCATTTGATGCTGCATCAAGGAATATTCCAATGATTTCTGCTACGTTTTTAAAAAATATGATTTTAACCAATGTTATCACAAGGAAGTAATATTACCATTATTTCATTGTGTAAAAAAATGTCGACATAAAGATAGAAAAGTAACATGTGTATTTTATTTTAAAAATTCGATTTTTGTCATATTTTACAAAATCAAACAGTCATTGGAACTGATATAGATTAAAGTTTTTTTCATCAATTATTCATTGACTTTTTGCATTGTGCATCGTCATTATAAAAAAGAATCTTATTTAATGACATCAATTATATTTAGGATTGCATTTTGTTATGCGAATTTATTTACAGATTAATGAACTGTTTGAGTAAAAAGTATGTTGAATATCTCAGTTATACTAAAATTTGTTTTTCATCGAGACGATTATTAAAACGTATATAATAAAATAGTTTCTAGGTTAAAGGAGTGCAAACTTATTATATAGATGTGTGGGTATAAAGGGAGTTGTTTCACACACACACACACACACACACACACACACACACACACACACACACACACAGATATATATATATATATATATATATATATATATATATATATATATATATAAAGCACAGAGATATTCACCTTTTTGGAGCTCCACCTCCGCCCCGGCCGGGGCTTGAACTCACGACCTCTGGAACCCATTCTCCTAGCAGTGAGCGGCCACCGCGCTAACCACTGGGCCATCTAGGCAAGACAAAAATCTTGCTTTCGATGACGAAGGGAAACTAGCGCGCTGGTCGCTCACTACACGGTCGTTTGAGATACAGGTGGAATGCAGTTAAACGACAATTTGAGAGGATCGGGACGATACACATTGCATAGATATATACAAATAATAAGCACAAACATTGCAATAACTCTCAAATTGAGATATATCTGCCCATAGTGAATGATAAAGATATACATAAAGCACAGAGATATTCACCTTTTTGGAGCTCCACCTCCGCCCCGGCCGGGGCTTGAACTCACGACCTCTGGAACCCATTCTCCTAGCAGTGAGCGGCCACCGCGCTAACCACTGGGCCATCTAGGCAAGACAAAAATCTTGCTTTCGATGACGAAGGGAAACTAGCGCGCTGGTCGCTCACTACACGGTCGTTTGAGATACAGGTGGAATGCAGTTAAACGACAATTTGAGAGGATCGGGACGATACACATCGATGATATATATATATACATATATATATATATATATATATATATATATATATATATATATATATATATATATATATATATATATATATATATAAATTCTTTAACCTTACTATTTAACATGGAAAGATAGAATTTATTTCTGTAAACAACCTTTATTCTCGTGCGAGACATTTTTGCAAGATTAACGAGAACCTCGTCGTGGCAAATATTTCTCGCACCGAACCAGTTTGTCGTATGATTGTTATTACAATAATGTTCTGGATCAAGCTTGGCCTAGAATATAAGTCGTCGCAAACCATTTTTTGGTAGTTAATTGCAAAATAAAGTTGCTGCAATTAAAAGTTAATTGATACTATCAGGCAAGGATATCACGAATGGATCTACCCTATTTTTATGCCTTGATTTTATTCATTTTTATGCCTAGATGATACCCCGCGCAAGCGCGGGAATTAGCACTTTACACATCATTATAATATAATGCTTAATATGTTGAACCATATTTTCTTTTCAATTTTGTACACACTTTGTCCATTTTTTAAAAATCTTAATCCATCAAAATTGAAATAAAAAACAGATTGTATTTTTAGATATTTAGAAGGGCGGGCAAGGATGAAACATCTTAAATGAAATGGATATTATACACATGTACGTGGCCTTCACCCGGATTGTTGCAGTTAAAAAAATAAACTTTTTTTTCTACATCTTTTTATTTCAAACCAGTAAATAGGTACTTAGTGTATCTTCAATTTTGTTTTTTACTGTCGCAAATAGAAACTAAAGATAAAAGAAAAATATTCTGGAAGGGGGATCCCCATTTATCTTTCCCGTTTTATGCATACATCATTTATCCATACAGCATAACAATCGCAACTTCCTGAGAAGTTGCAAATGAAAGTTTATGGACGTAGAATACAATTATCTGTTCATTAATGTAACTTGGTTGAGCCAGGCGATCTCCAAATAACACTCAAGACAGTTTCAGTCAATGAATATTTACAAAATCTCACTTACTTCACCCTTACTCACACACTCAATCTCGTTCAAAAACTAAATGCTTAATCTGAACCCCCAAAATTAAATTCCCTTCTTGACAATTACTAGTATAAATAATAGACAGCTAAATGATCTTAGTAATAATATTCTGTTTGCAAACACAATTATACTGCAATGCTTATTGGGAGTTGATTTTAATCAACTCTCCTATGCAGTTACTCAGACAAACCGAAAGTGAAACAGTGTTTTGACCTCAGCACAAATCATTGCTGCTGACAAGACTTAGTTTTTGAAAATAATTGATGAATTCGATGTAATGTATGCTAAAGCATTGTTTTTCAAGGAAACTTATTTATAAATTTATAAATACCTTGAAAATAGTCAGATTTTAAATGGTACGAACAATTTAAATATTTTTGTAGTCGTATGTTTTCCTATGGGGGTTTCTCGACATTCTTGTCGAAAAAGTCCAAAAATTCATATTATAAAAATGTGCGTAATTTAAATTAGAAACAACATGTATTTGTCATGCAAAATAACATATCATTGATTTTAAAATAAATGAACATCAACAAAATCAACTCCCGTCAGTTCTTCAGTACTTTGATATTATCTTTGTTGCCAAACGTTCACAAGAACACTTCTTGTCCACTAGTCCTCTCGCTATAGGGTTCCACTTATCTTAACCATCGACATCTAGATACGGACGTCTGCGCTGATGGCTCAATAAAGACAATCACAAGTCCACTCTCATCACTATTTCTGGGGCTGTTGTCCTAGAACTGGTTGTGGTGTGGCGTGGTAGTGAAACAGTCCTATGGGATCCAAACGTGTGCTACATCATGCTCATCGACCACTGTCACAACGCTACAAAGTCAACATTAATAAATCAACTGTATCAAACGCACAGTATATAAATCCATGTAGGCAACAACCATAGGCAACATTATTATATTACTATAGTATATAATATCTTTTAGCTGTCTATAATGATTAAAATACATATGCATGGTAACATGTAAACAAAATTTAAATCAATATGGCTTCCACTACCGGAAACTCACTTCCGCCAAACTGTAATTCTTCAAACTTTATCTCCTGGAGATGCTACTCAAACTACGAAGTCCAGTACTTCTTTCACCAATAGTTTATTGATAATCGTGACCGTACAGTTAAAATTACTCTAACGTGTAATGTGGGTTCAAACCACGGATAATAATTTTTCCTAAACGTTTCTACGTTTCTAAATGATTGGAGTAAAATCAAATCTTAAACACTTTTCATCAAACTAAATCAAACACGATGATTCTAACTGATTTATAACGTACAATTTTGATTCAGCTATCCTTGTACAACACTTGGTCTGAAACCACTGCTTCAGACCACCGTTTCAGACCCTGTTTTGAACCTAGTTCGAACTTATTTATTTCTGAGTCCATGCTCCCGGACTTTATGATATGCTCTACTGTTTCAAATGGTCCACCCGCAGTATTTTGGGGTCCCGCAAATGAAACATAAATCGTACATACTAGTATCGCTGTAACTCTGCTATCTGAATGAGGTCTTCTCTCCTCTGCGTCTATCAGCAGACTACAAGTATGCGCAGACGCGCTTCCTATTTATACCGTTTGTCAATTCTGCTGACTCATTGCAGGGTCATTAAAACGTTTGAAACAGTTAACCACATCCAAGGAATGGCTTATGATTGAATATATTTGATTGATCTTGATTGCTCTATATACATAATCAAAGGAATTTCATTACATAACCAATGCCTCCGAAATATATGCAACCCTGCATATGAAATAAAACATAGTACGAACTGTTATTTTTTGATAAAACTATTCAACAAAACAAAATGTTTAAGAAGCATAACAGGTTTTTGCCTGTTCACATCAATCAATGTCCTTTATTGTATGTATTCGATTTCTTCCTCTTCCACAATTTCTTCAACCTGCTTGTCACCCCTGATGTAGGTTGACACGACTTTGTGCAACTTCCGCCTCTTCAAAACTCTTTTTTTGTCCATCACCAGACTGATTCTCCGTCTGTGTGCTCGACGACTTGTATGTCTTTCAAAAACTGAACTTCGTTACGGAAGATGTGCAGACCACGCTGTTTTGGGTTAAACCACTAATGTTGATCTTATGGTGCAAACACTGGTGCTGGTTCTGTACGCTTTCGCACAACTCTACCCTTTTCCAAAGGACTACGGCTCTCTAGTTTCGAACTATGCTTCTTTTTCTCATTTGACGCTGCTCGAGACTGCTCTTTGATTCCCTCTGACTTTTCTTCACAGGACTCGGCTCCCCCGTCACTGGAACTTTCATCTGTACTGGATACCTGTCCAAGCAAATCCCCTGGGTCCTGTGTAAGCCACTCTTCATCCCACTGCTGCCACCAAAAATTTGTAACGTGTAATGTGGGTTCAAACCACGGATAATAATTTTCCCTAAACTTTCCACGTTTCTAAATGAATGGATTAAAATCAACTCATTAACACTTTTTATCAAAATAAATCAAACACCATGATTTTAGCTGATTTATAACGTACAGTTTTCCTTCAGCAATCATCCTACAACACATGGTCTGATACCACTGCTTCAGACCACCGTTTCAGACCCTGTTTTGAACCTAGTTCGAACTTATTTATTTCTGAGCCTATGCTCCTGGACTATATGATATGCTCTACTGTTTCAAATGGTCCACCTGCAGTTTTTTGGGGTCCCGCAAATGAAACATAAAACGGACCTACTAGTATCGCTGTAACTCTGCTATCTGAATGAGGTCTTCTCTCCTCTGCGTCTATCAGCAGACTACAAGTATGCGCAGACGCGCTTTCTATTTATACCCTTCGTCAATTCTGCTGACTCATCGCCATGTCATCAAAACGTTTGAGACAGTTAACCACATCCAAGGAATGGCTTATGATTGAATATATTTGATTGATCCTGATTGATCTATTTACATAATCAAAGAAATTTTTATTACATTACATCAACTAAAAACAGCCCAAATCAAAGAGTCTGCTTAAGCTGAATCAAAACCGAAAATACAATTTAAAAAAAATCCTCATTCTAAAAATCTAAGAATCTCTCTAACATAATTTTACAGGGGTATATATATAACATTTTACTTATGATTGACAGTTCTGACCAGTTCGGCTTATCTACGATGATCATGAGTGAACATTAAGTGTTCAAATTCCAGAGTTATATTTTATTTCTAAATAAAGTAACAAAACTGTCAAAACTGCCAATGAAAGAGTACAGATGCAGGATATGATTCTCCGAGTTCTGAGTCTCGGTGTCCCCCACCTAAGTATGAGGCATCACTTACTCATAATACATTCATTCATAAAGGGCATAAAGGTTACAAAGGTTAACTAGTAGACTAATTGTTCACGGAACAATTAGAGGCCTTTCCACCTTTCATAATGATTTTTAAAAAATCCCAGAAATGTTGATAATTATTTTGAGTAATTAGAGAAAAATCAATATCCGAAGCAAGAAAAAAAATATCCATTCCGCCTGCCGGTATCGATCCGAGAACCCTACGCTATTTCGCTTGTTACTCGATATAAGGTAAAAAATTTTGAGTTGTGTAGTCAATTTGGATGATGATAAAAAGAAGAGAAGGAGCGTTCTTCTGTCCATCTAAAGTTGATACCCAATGTTGAGAAACCTTTAGAATAGATAGGGGCTTAGCGATTGGTGGCAGTGGCGTAGCTACCTTTTAATTTATTGTATTCAAAAAAAGGTAGGGAGTCTGGGGGCCGCCTTGAGGCCCCCAGCGGGTCCAGGGCAGAGCCCTGGTGGGAGCCCGGGGGCAAAGCCCCCGGGAGCTCCTGGAATTTATGTTATTTGAATGACAAAACAGCCTTAAAAATGACATGTTTTTAGTATTATGATTCCAATAAATATGAACAAAAGTTGCTGAATTCCGAGACAAACATTATTTACCTGGTACTCTTCGAATATTTTCTTTAAAATTTCAAGACCCCCGATGCTCTTGGATTTTAGGTTTTAGTTTTTAGATTTACAGGCTTTTGATGATGAGATATTGTCTCAAAATGTTACAATTTTACAAACTGTATGTGTAAGGGAAATGTTGAATTTTAAAAGAATGTGTAATTATATATGAAACACTGATACCCCAGCGGAAACCAACTGCATATGACTAAAGATAATAGGCGTTTTGAAACAGGTCTATTATTCAAACCGTAACATACTTACCTAAATGACAATTTTTGATCAAGTTTATCACAATGTATTGTGACTTTGTCAAAATTTTAATCACCCGACCGCCGACTTAAAATTACATGTAAGTATAGACTGACAGAATACAATTACGGACAAACACTCAAAACTTGATGTGTTTTCAGATTTTAGTATGAATATTTAAACTTGAAAGGAGTTAAAAGTTGTTTATCTCATTGTAATAAGTTTATTGTAGATCATTC
Source organism: Magallana hongkongensis (assembly GCA_015776775.1). Classification (NCBI taxonomy): domain Eukaryota; kingdom Metazoa; phylum Mollusca; class Bivalvia; order Ostreida; family Ostreidae; genus Magallana; species Magallana hongkongensis. The sequence goes on along the minus strand of CM027473.1, from coordinate 62,044,696 downwards.
TTTAAGCTTATAACATGAAAGTCAAAGGTATAGCTCGTCCATATTAATCTATGATTCAAACGAACTTAAAATTACATGTAAGTATAGACTGACAGAATACAATTACGGAACTTTCCATATCAACTTCCATATTCCATATTCCATATTTCCATATCAACTTTTAACGAACTTCCAATTAATTTAATGTAAAGTATGGAATGACAGTATTTTCCGGAATCGTAGTAACTGCATGGTTTACGATGAGAACTGAATACTAAATATGCAGATTACATTTCAGTGGAGTCTCAATACGATTTGTTTACGTGCAAACAATAGGAAACTCAAATCATTAGACCTATGCTTTGCAAAATTTTGTGTATTCATTTGCGTTTTTGCGTAAAGGGCGCTACGCCACTGGGTGGAGAGGACAGTATTTGTTTATCATTTTATAAATAAAAATCAGTGCTGCTTGTTAACAATGCAGCCGGATAGCGTTGACGTAAGAAATCAACAGGCCAGGTCAAACTCTTGTTGCCAGCGGGTATTTCAAGGTATGGGAATGTCACGTCGGCTTAACTGATGCGCATTCTCCTGGTGATTTGAAATGCACGTGCTTAGAAATCTATTAACTGTCATGCATTTTTGGATTACAAGTACGAATAATCGGAACTGAATTAAGGCCAGTCATGTATTTCAGCAAAGTCGGGAAATAAACAAACTGAAAGATAATGTAAATAAATTCATATATTTACATTTTCCAGTCTCTTTGCCTGTGATAACACTACGTATCGATTTTGTACTATATAACCAATAATACAAATGACGCGAAATTGAGGCGCCAGTGGGGTTTGCTTATTTATATTTAAATATTTAATCGTACCATGGCTAAAAATTATATAAACATAAGTAATAAGGAATCATTCTTGGAATATTATGAGGTGATAATTTCGGTCGGGCGTGATCAAATCTATCATAAAGCCCTTCGGGCTTTATTGGATTTGATATTTTTATCTTTCGTAGAACTTCAACACAAAACTTCATTGGTTGCTGATAGAAATGTAAACACAGATTTTCAGTGAAATTTGGGCATGTATTTATTAGCTACAGATATCGAAGCGTTGAAATTTCGTTTCTCATAATGATGGTTCGATGCCGCTTGAGTGGATAACTTTTTTCAATGTGGTTCAATGCGTTTGAAATTTGGCAGGCAATTAGGTACAGGTGTAAGAAACAATCTCATGCATATTCGCCAAGTTCCACTCGTTTTATTGGAGCTGGAATATTTTATTTGGAGGCGTAGTCTAAAACGCGGTCTGGAGTCAAATCGCAGTCAGAGTTTCAGACTTTTGTAAAATATTCTGTCAAACGGTTGTAACACTTTGTTGTTAACACAGGTGTTATTTTACAAAGAAATATTAAATTTCAAGTTCAAATATCGAGGGTCAAGTTCATATAAGAATTCAATCCTTGTATAAGAGAAGGGAGGGAGGTGGGGGCTAATTGTACATATAACTAAATGTGATATAAATGTTGCATATACTTATAACTCATTAGTTCTAAGAGGTCAAAGGTCAAGGTCAGGTCAAAGGTCAAGGCCAAACCTCAAAATAAGGGGGGGGGGCTGTTTTAAAGAGCTAATTTTAAATATAAATATTCTTATATAAATGTTTAAGATATTTATAACACATCAGTATTTAAAGGTCCAGGTCAAAGGTCCAGGTCAGGTCAAAGGTCAAGATCAAACCTAAAAATAAAGGGGGGGGGTATGCGTTTGTTTGAAAAAGCTAATTGTAAATATACATGAATCTGATATGTATATGTTGAATATACTTGTATTTTTGCAAATCTGTACTTAAAAGTCAAGGTCAAAGGTCAATGTCAAAGCTAAAAAAAGAAAAAATAAGGGGTGTGTGTTTGAAAGAACTGATTGTACATATAAATGAATTTGAGATACATATATGATGCAGATACAACAAATCAGTTCTAAGAGGTCAAAGGTCAAGATCACACATAAAAAATTGGGGTTATTTCGTATGTGTTTGTGAAATGAATGAAATTCAAAGAGGAATTACTGCTAGAAGGGAATTTGAACCGTTTTGGGATCATAGATTGAAGAAACTTCTAAGTGTACTGAAGACATTGGTAAACGTTTCAAGTCTCTACCTGTTATGGTTTCAGAGGAGTAGCAATAAGAAGCATTTCGCATAAAAGGGGCAATAACCCACTAACTATTTCAAGGTGGGAGCTGAAGGGCTTCATTTTGAAATGTCTTTAGGTGTCTACATTCTTGATCAAATTTCTCTAAACCACCCTAAACAGAGGAGATACGAAAACTCATGAATACACAGATTTTCAAATGACCTTGACCTTTGACCTTTATGTCATTTTAATCGGCCAAGGTAGACGCTTCCATCCCAAGTGGTCGGAAGTCTCTATGACAAATAGTAAAAAAGTTGGAAGTGATTTTATGGAAATTTAAAAACTTTCAGGGGCATAACTGTTAGAAGGGGGTCTCAGAACCTTTCGGTATGATAGATTGATGGAGCGTCTAAGTGAACTACAGACGATAGTGAAAGTTTCAAGTCTCTATCTCTTATGGTTTTAGAGGAGTAGCGATGACAATCACTTCGTACACAAAGGGCAATAATCTTGTAAGTTCTAGGGGTTATCAAGCAAAGGGTAATTTGGTACAATAACTTTCAATGGTCAATAACATAAAGAAAAAATTATTTCAATTTCTCTTGAAACAAAAAACTGTCCTTGGAAAAAAGAGAAGAAAAAAATAAGAATAACTAGTAGACTAATTGTTCTCGAACAATTAGAGGTCTTTCCGCCTCAATGTTTTTTGTGTTTGAAATAAGATTGCTTTAATAGAATAAAGTAGTTTTCTGCCTTACTTCATTAGAAAGTGTCAAACGATTAAGTTTGCAATTTTTTATTGCTTGACCTTGACCTTTGTTCTTTATGTCATTTCAATTTGACAAGGAAGACGCTTCATTAACAAGTGTTCCGATGTATCTTTGATTATTGATTCAAAATTTATTTGTGTTTTTATTGAATGTTCAAAACTTTCAGGGGCAATAACTGCTAGAAATAGACTTTGGACCCTTTCGGTATGATAGTTTGAAGGAGCGTCTAAATATACTGAATGCATTAGTAAAAGTTTCAAGTCTCTATCTCTAACGGTTAATGAGGAGTAGTGATAACAAGCATTTTGTAAAATAGGGGCAATAACTCTATAATTGTTATACGGTAAGGGTAAAAAGGTTATATTTTGAAATGTCTTAAGATGTCATACTACATCAATAAAAAGTTTTTCTCTACCACCCTAAACAAAAGAGATACAAAAACTTATTAATTAGGAGATTTCCAAATGACCTTGACCTTTATGTCATTTTGTTTCCATCCCAAGTGGTCCGAAGTCTCTATGATGAGAAATAAAAGGGTTGGAAGTGTTTTTATAGAAATGTTAATACTTTCAGGGGCAATAACTACTAGAAGGGGGCTCAGATCCTTTCGATATGATATATTGAAGAACCCTCTAAGTGTAGTGAAGACTTTTGTAAAAGTTCCAACTCTCTATCACTTATGTGTTCAGAGGAGTAGCGATAACAAGCATTTTGTACAACAGGGGCAATAAATCTGTAATTATTCAAAGGTATGAGTCAAGGGGCTTTAATTTAAAATGGCTTAAGATGTCCTACTACATCCATGAAAAAGTTTTTCTCTACCACCCTTAAAAAAAGAGATCTAAAAACTCATTAATTTAGAGATTTCCAAATGACCTTGACCTTTGACCTTTATGTCATTTTGTTCGGCCAAGGTAGACGCTTCCATCCCGAGTGGTCCGAAGTCTCAATATCAAATAATAAAAAAGATGGAAGTGATTTTATAGAAATATAAATACTTTCTGGGGCAATAACTTCTAGAAGGGGGCCTCAGATCCTTTCAATATGAATAAATTTAAGAACCCTCTAAGTGTAATGAAGACATTGGTAAAAGTTCCAAGTCTCTATCTCTTATGGTTTCAGAGGAGTAGCGATAACAATCACTTCGTACAAAAAGGGTAATAACTTTGTAAGTTCTGGGAATTATCACGCAAAGGGTCAGTTGGTACCATAACTTTTAATGGTCAATCACATAAAGAAAAAATTGTTTCAATATCTCTAGAAACAAAAACGCTGTCTTTGGAAAAAAAGAGAAGAAAAAAATGACTAGTAGACTAATTGTTCACGGAACAATTAGAGGCCTTTCCACCTTTTATAATGATTTAAAAAAATTCCCGAAAATGTTGATAATAATTGAGTAATTAGAGAAAAATCAATTTACGACCAAAAAAAAATCTAAAAAAAAAATCGGTTCCGCCTACCGGTATCGATCCTAGAACCCTAAGCTTTGTAGGCGATAGCGTTGCCACTACACTATTTCGCTGGTTATTTGATAGAAGGTAATTTTTTTTGAGTTGTGTAGACAATTTGAATGATGATAGAAAGAAGAGATAAAGCATTCTTCTGTCCATCTAAAATTGATACCCAACGCTGAGGAACCTTTAGAAAAGATAAGGGCTTAGCGATTGGTTGGGAGGGCAGTATTTGTTCACCAGTTTATTTATAAAAATCAGTGCTGCTTGTAAACAATGTGGCCGGATAGCGTTGACTAGGAAATCAACAGGTCAGGTCAAACTCTGGTCGCCGGCGGGTATTTGAAGGTGTGGGAACGTCACGTCGGCTCAGCTGATGCGAATTCTCCTTGTGATTTGAAATGCACGTGCTTAGAAATCTATTAACTGTCATGCATTCGTGGATTACAAGTACGGAAAATCGGAACTGCATTAAGGCCAGTCATGTATTTCAGCCAAGTCGGGATAATAAACAAACTGAAAGAAAATGTAAACTAAATTCATCTAAAATCGGGGTCTGGGAAGGAAGAGTTATCTTTCGTTGCACTTCAACACAAGTTGTCACAGGTTGCCGATAGAAATGTAAACAAAGATTTTCAGTGAAATTTGAGCATGAATTTATTAGATACAAATATCGAAGCGTTGAAATTTCGTTTCTCGGGACGATGGTTCGATGCCGCTGAGGTGGATAAATTTCTTCAATAGGGTTCATTTCGTTTGAAATTTGGCAGGCAATTAGATTCAGGTGTGAGGAACAGTCCCATGAATTTTCGCCAAGTTCTACAGAGTTTTACTGGAGCTGGAATTTTTATTTGGAGGCGTAGTCTAAAACGCGGTCTGGAGTCAAATGGCAGGCAGTGTTTCACCTTTTTAAAAAATTCTGACAAACGGTTGTAACACTTTTTTAGGTTTTATTTTAAAAAGGAATATTAAATTTCAAGTTCAAATATCGAGGGTCATGTTCATATAAGAATTCAATCCTTGTATAAAAGAAGGGGATGGGGGTGGGGGCAAATTGTTCATATAACTGAATCTGATATATATGTTGCATACACTTATTACTCATTAGTTCTAAGAGGTCAAAGGGCAAGGTCAGGTCAAAGGTCAACGTCAAACCTAAAAATAAGGGGGGGGGTTTAAAGAGCTAATTACACATATAAATGAATCTGAAATGTATATGTTTAATATACTTGTTTCGCATCAGTCCTTAAGGACAAAGGTCAGGTCAAAGGTCAAGGTCAGGTCAAAGGTCAAGATCAAACATAAAAATATAAAAGGGAGGGGGGGTGAATTCGTGTTTGAAAGAGCTATTTGTACATATAAATGAATCTGATATTATAGATGTTGCAGATACTTATAACACACCAGTCCTAAGAGGTCAAAGGTCAAGGTCAAAGGTCAAGGTCACACATTAAAAAAAAAGGGGGGGTTGGGTGTTTATTTCTAATGTGTTTGTGAAATCAATGAAATTGAAAGTGGAATTACTGCCAGAAAGGGACGTTGGACCCTTTTGGGATCAATAGATTGAAGAAACTTCTAAGTGTAATGAAGACATTGGTAAACATTTCAAGTCTCTACCTGTTTTGGTTTCAGAGGAGTAGCGATAACAAGCATTTCGTACAAAAGGGGCAATTACTCACTAACTATTACAAGATGGGAGCTGAAGGGCTACATTTTGAAATGTCTTAAGACGTCCTACTACATCCTTGATCAAATTTCTCTATATCACCCTAAACAAAAGAGATACGAAAACTCATGAATACACAGATTTTCAGATGACCTTGACCTTTGACCTTTACGTCATTTTGATTGGCCATGGAACACACTTCCATCCCAAGTGGTCCGAAGTCTCTGTGACAAATAGAAAAAAATTTGGAAGTGATTTTATGAAAATTGAAATACTTTCAAGGGCAATAATTGATAGAAGGGGGTCTCGGAACCTTTCGGTATGAATAGATTGAAAGAGCGTCTAAATGAACTACAGACGTTAGTAAAAGTTTCAAGTCTCTATCTCTTATGGTTTCAGAGGAGTAGCGATAACAATTACTTTGTACACAAAGGGCAATGACTTTGAAAGTTCTGGGAGTGATCAAGCAAAGGGTCATTTGGTACCATAACTTTTAATGGTCAATAACATAAAGAAAAAATTGTTTCAATATCTCTAGAAACAAAAAAGCTGTCCCTGGAAAAACAGAGAAGAAAAAAAATAATAATACTAGTAGACTAATTGTTCTCGAACAATTAGAGGTCTTTCCACCTCATTGTTTTTAATGTTTGAAATAGGATTGCTTCAATAGAATAAAGTATTTTTTCTGTGTTACTTCATAAAAAATAGAGTCAAACGATTAAGTTTGCAATTTTTTATTGCTTGACCTTTGACCTTTATGTCATTTTCATCTGACAAGGTAGACGCTTTAATACCAAGTGGTCCGATGTATATATGATTATTGATTCAAAAGTTATTTGTGTTTTTTATTGAATGTTCGAAACTTTCAGGGGCAATAACTGCTAGACTTTGGACCCTTTCGGTATGAATAGATTGAAGGAGCGTCTAAGTGTACTGAATACATTAGTCAAAGTTCCAAGTTTTTATCTCTAACGGTTAATGAAGAGTAGCGATAACAAGCATTTTGTACAATAGGGGCAATAACTCTGTAATTGTTACATTGTAAGGGTCAAAGGGCTATATTTTGAAATGTCTTGAGATGTCCTACTACATCCATGAAAAACTTTTTCTCTACCATCCTAAACAAAGGAGATACAAAATTTCATTAAATAATAGATTTCCAAATGACCTTGACCTTTGACCTTTATGTCATTTTGTTCGGCCAAGGTAGACGTTTCCATCCCGAGTGGTCCGAAGTCTCTATGATAAGTAATAAAAAAGATGGAAGTGATTTTATAGAAATGTAAATACTTTCAGGGGCAATAACTACTAGAAGGGGGGCTCAGATCCTTTCGTTATGAATAGATTGAAGAACCCTCTAAGTGTACTGAAGACATTGGTAAAAGTTCCAAGTTTCTATCTCTTATGGTTTCAGAGGAGTAGCGATAACAAGCTTTTCGTACACAAGGGCAATAACTTTGTAAGTTCTGGGAGTTATCGAGCAAAGGGTCATTTGGTACCATAACTTTTAATGGCCAATAACATAAAGAAAAAAGTATTTCAATATCTCTTGAAATAAAAAAGCTGTCCCTGGAAAAAAAAAGAAGAAAAAAAATAATAACTAGTAGACTAATTGTTCTCGAACAATTAGAGGTCTTTCCACCTCCTATTTTGATTCCATGAACATAAAAGTTAAATTTAAGTGATAGCAATCTAAAAGCTTTTATTTTTAAAAAAATTATTAGATTTTGACATTGTGGTGATTTGATTTGTCTTAGTAGACATTTTTATCCCAGTTCCTCTGAAGTCTATATGACTGACATTTGTGTTTAAAAAGCTGCATGAAGAACGATTAAAAAACAACAATTATCTGAAGGAGACCTAGTATCCTTACTAAATGAATCGACTGAAATGTGTATATTGTAAACTGAAATTATTGTTCAGTGTTTTAAGTCATATATATGTAACACACACTTTGTACTATTAAGGAAAGAACTGTATGATTTCAAATTGGTATCATAAGTGCTGCATTGAGAAATGTCTCAAGAATGAGGCTGAAAATAGTTTCTTATTTATATCACGCTACCACTGAATGCTAACAATACTTAAAACTTCTTTATTATAACATGTTATTTTCTCAACGTTCAAACCTAGAATAAAAAAATTCTCATTCCACGTTGTGGACTTTCAATTCAAACGAAAACATGGCTTTCAATCTGAAACAGCTGTATTTTCTTTATATAGTGAGTTTATTTTAATGTTATTTGAATTGCTTCATGGTAGCTGTAGTAGGTTGGAACAACCTGTACTTTGATATGTTCACATCCTTTCGCATACACATGATCAATTAATGTTCCATTTTCTGTGGTTGGTTCATCAACATACTGCGTGAAACCTCTAGAGGACATACAATTCAGAACAGTTTTGTTATTACTAAGTATATCTTGATTGAAGTCTCCAGTAACAACTATTTTTGTTGACAAATTCTCCAAATTGTCAAGCAAGAAATTCAGAGCTGCCATAAATGCCGAAATGCAGTATTTTGGGGGTCGATAAATGATGGCAACATAAGTATCAATAGTTGTAATTTTGAATACAATGCATTCAAGATTCTTTGCAATCCCCAGTATTTCCTCAAAAGGTATGCCTAATTTGTGATACACTCCCACACCTCCATGTTGTAGTTGAACGAGCTCTCTGTGTAAAGAACTGTTGTCATCATAAGATAAAGATCTTAGCCTATGTCTTCCAGCAAAATGTTTTATCTCTGTGAAAACAGAGTTCACATTACACCATGTTTCTGTTAAACATATAAAATCTGCATTCAAAAAGTGTTTATTGTTTTCCAAATCAAGCTTATGCTGATGTAACCCTTGAATGTTGTGATACATAACTACAGTACTATTCTCACATGGTTCATCCTGGTTTTGATCTTTTATGTATTTCGTCATTGAAGATATCCCTTTGATGATATCAGGGTCACAAAATATCTTTTTTTCCAGCTTCTCTATATCAATGTTCTTCAAATATAGTCCATCAATTGAGGTTGCTCTGCTTAAAGCAACATATGCTTGTCCATATGCAAAACATTTGTTCAAATCAACGACGCAATCTTTTACCGTCATCCCTTGAACTTTGTGAATAGTACATGCCCATGCCAACTGGAGTGGATATTGTTTTCTGACCCCGTTTTTTACAGGTACCTGCTCACATGAAGGACGTAAACCAACACATCTCTTTTCATTAATGAACCTCTGAATGTGAGCATTAATTCCAATTCTTTCATTATCAAAATGAATGAATATAATATCTGGAAGTGAAGAAATTGATTCAAAACTAATACACATCACAGTACCCATCACGCCATTTACAAGTCCGTCAAGAGTATCTTCATTTCTAATCAACATAATCCTTGCTCCCTCGGCTAAAAGAATAGAGGACGGCAAACATACATCAGTTTTTGTAAAGTGAGAAGTTCTCCTGGTAAGCTTTCCTGATGTTTTATCCTTTACGTAGTCTTCTGCTTCTATTAGTTTTGGCTCTCCACATACTTTTAATATCATTTCGTTGTTAAATACCTTAATCTCTTCATTTGTTGAACAGATGTGCAAAACATCATTGGGACCTTCTTGTATACGTTGCTGAAGTGTAATTTTGTCAATCTCTGACAGCTTCTCATTCTTGTTTTTAACACGCAACCTGTTTAAAAGCTCTGCAAAATAACGATCTTGTCGTTGACGCATTATTTCGTCTAATTCAACAATGGAAAACAAATCATTCCATAACTGATTCATTGGATTGGATGGGTCATTCACATAAAGTTTGTCAATTGTTTTTGTTCTCACTGGTGGAAGCTGATAAAAATCGCCTACTGCAATTATAGATACACCTCCAAATGGACAACTTTCCGGCATTTTTTTTATCTGACGTAGCCTTTCGTGAATAAAGAATAACAACCGTTTGTTCACCATAGAAATCTCATCAATAATCATAATCTGTAGATTTTCTAACTTTGACCTCAAACTGTTTAGTTTGTCTTCACTAAGCAAAGCATGGTCTAATGAGAGTGATTTGAATATTCCAAGGGCACTGTGAATAGTTAATCCCTTGATATTAAATGCCGCGGTACCTGTTGGTGCAGTAAGTAACACAGTTTGATCATCTGGATTCTCAGATATATGTGCCAATAATCGGGTTGCTTCATAAAAAATGCATTTGATTAAATGACTTTTTCCTGTCCCAGCTCCACCAGTAATAAAAACATGAAAAGGATCTGGATGCTGTCCATTCTTTTTCTTAATACACCAGTCCCTTACTTTAAAAAATACCTCATTTTGTTTGACATTGAGTGTTTGTAAAAGAGGCACAATATCATTCTTTGAAAAGGTAGACAGAAGCAGATTTGCTGTACTTGATTTTGAATTATTATTTCTGTTTAAGTCGGGTATTAATTGATCTGAATTTTCTTCTTCAACAGCAGTTGTCAGTTTTCCTTCCTCAATACATTCTTGTCTGTCCAATTCTGTTTCAGGACATAGTTCACACCATACATCTTCTTGTGGCCCTCTTGCATCAAATACTCTTTCTGCATCTTCTAAGTTTTCCGTATCTTTAACGTACCTCGACATGTTACTGTCTACAATTTCTTTAACAGATAAAATGTTTTTGTCACCAGAATATCTAACACTGCCTGTTTCATAAAAGATTTCATATGTGGGAAATTGTCTTGGTTTCAGCTGGACATCTTTTCTATATGGCAAAAACAATTGCAGAATACTTTGAAAGTACTTTTCTCGTGCAGTTTCCAATGAAAACCTTGGATATCTGATGATAGCTGGTTTAGTCCTTGTTCTTCTCCTTATATACCCCATGTCATTATCAAGTTTGAATGTCGTTTCTTCATTTATTTTCTTTGGTAACTGCGATTCATTAAGGACTGCAAACTCTGAACAAAACTCTGCAAGACACATTTTTTCAAAAATAGTAACATTAGGACGACCTTTGTATCTATCAATGGAGTTGGTCATCCATATATCAGAATTTTCACGAGTAATGTCAGACTTATTTTCATTGTGCAACCATGTTTCACTTGTGTTTTTGTTCAGCTTCTTTTTTACTTCTTTCAATGGAATACTCATCCTACATGGATTTTCTCCTACAGGTATAAATTCAACCTTTCTTGAACATTCTTTAAGATGCATTCCAGTCACTCGATAAACGGCTTCTTGTGCACTGATTTCTCTGTGGTGCAAGTATGCAGTTCCCACTTTTTTCATGGCCTCTTGGGCATTTAAATTTCCATCAATAGCTTCGTTTTTCGTTTGTTGTAATAATAATCCAATTTCCCGTTCAGCTTTACTTATGTAGCTTATGATGTATACAACGCATGAAAATGCATCTAAAATGTACTGAATATCCATGTTGGCATTCCAGGCTCTCAAAAGATCTTTGTTATATTGATTGGTGAATATTTCAGAGGGTTTTCTATTCAGTACAGTTGTATTTCTTTTAGTTATTGCACTGAAACATTCTTCAAACTGTTGTTGGGTAAGCCCAGCTTGATTTAACAATTCAGAAGCTGAAATATTTTCTTGTTCATTGTTTTTAACAGTATCCCATAGAACACTTAATCTCTCTTTAGCCAATTGTTCCTCATGTTTTTTCAATTAATTCGTTTGGCTTTGATATGAATGTTTTTTCAGATGGTGGTCGTGGAAAGTTGAATCTACAAACAGTTCCCCTTTTTTTGCATGTTTTGGAATGATTTTTACTGTGCTGCTGTACAGCCATCACTATGTCATGCAGTTCTCTGTCTTCCGTTTGATCTGGTATTTCACATGTTACGTATCTGTCAATGAATTCTACAACCTCTTCATCAGAGTTTTCTTCGAATTTTGGTGCATCCTCAATCCAAAATATACAATGAGTATGTGGAGAACCTCTCTGCTGAAATTCAATACGATAAAAATAATCAATAACCTTTCCAATGGGCTTAGCATCTGACAAAATAACATACTTCAAAAATGTATGAAATCGATGATCAAACATCCTAGCTACAGTAACTGGATTGCTGCGCAAAATTTGGCACTTTTCGTTCCAAGTAAGATCTTCCACATTTCGCGTATCAAACTGTTGTTTCATTATTGACTCTACTATTTCTGTCCATCTGAAATCTGCCGATGAAAAGGAACAAAAGAATTGAGGTATACCCAACTGTCGTATCATAGCAAAAATATCTTTCTGTGCTGCTTGCCAGAACGGTGGTGTTCCTCTGATGGGTTTTAAAAACTTGATAGCCTCATCTTTTTTAAACAGATCTTTTAAAACATCTTTATTGCAAATCATTTTTCCAGTAATTTTCTCTTTATTTGCATTAGTTTCTTTCCTAAGGGAGATTTGTACATTTGAAATTACTCTACTCAATTCTAATAAATATTGGCAGAAAAAAATGTAAGAGGTGTCTTTAGCAAATCTATTTTCCACACTCATTAATCTCATGTTAAAATATCTTCCAAGAGATAGTTGTTCATTTCTATTTTCTGAATATGTACTTTTTCCAGTGGGAAAATGAACAGGAAATGTTTTTGCTTCAATGCCTTCTTCTTGAAGAACAGATACAGGAGTATTGCCCTCTGCTGGTGAAATTTCAAACACTTGGTCAAAGCATAAATCTAAAACTTCTTGTCCAATGTCAGATGGTTGTAAACAAGTATCTAACTGAATGCCTTGTATTTTTTCATCAAGATATGATTGTTGCTCTTGATCTGAGTTTTCATTGAATTCAAAATGTTCAGATTTATCCTTGTCTACAAGTATGTCATCACATGGTTCATCTTCCTGTGGAATAGGATTTTGCCAATTTTCCGTAAGCGTTATATCAGAATACCACACGTTATTTTTCTTTAGAAACAACAATGCTTCATCCAGGTGTTTACGATTTACAAACTGGTATTCCTCATAACCTTTGTATGATAACTTTCTTTTCAATTTTACTCTCAGTAAAAGACTTTCGTCATCAGTTCTAGGTAATGTTGATGTCACTTTCTGAATATTAGATGGAACACAAACTACAGGACCATGCACACCTTTTTGGCCTCCTTTAGGTAAACCAAGAATTTTCATAAAAGGAATATTCAATGATACCAAGTGTTGCTCTAAAGCATTTAAACAATCAAGCACCGGAGGAACATCATCTAATTGTAAACCATTTGAAAAACATTCAGCAGGCATTTTACCTTTCAAAGGTTTTCTGTGACATGTGTAACAAATCCAAAGATTTTTCCTGCTACTTTCTGTGTCTATACAATTTTTGAGCCGACACTGTTTGTTACATTTATGACTGTATTTATCTGTGATGCAAGTTTCAAACGAGTTTTCATATGCATTTCTGTTACACACAAGTACCTGATTTTCAAAAAATAACCGAATGCAACATGAACAAACACGTTCTGGTCCCGCTTTAACATCTTCTCTAAATTTCATTATGACATTGTCTATGATTTCATATTGCGTTTTTTTATTAACTCGAGATGCTGAAACCCGTTGTTTAGTTTGGTTTCGATACATATCATCCTCTTCATACTTTTTGATGACACAACTCTTTACTCTTTCTCTATGGTCATGATCATTCTGATATTTCTCTTTGCTTGCAATCTTAACTCTTTCTCTGTGCTTATCATCATTTTCATATTTCTCTATGCTTGCATTCTTAAGTCTCTCTCTATGCTCATCATCATTTTCATATTTCTCTATGCTTGCATTCTTAACTCTTTCTCTATGCTCATTATCATTTTCATATTTCTCTATGCTTGCATTCTTAACTCTTTCTCTATGCTCATCATCATTTTCATATTTCTCTATGCTTGCAATCTTAATTCTTTCTCTATGCTTAGCATTACTTTTATATTTATCTTTCCCTACCTTTTTTACTTTTTCTCTGTAATCATTATCTTTTTCATACTTTTCCTTTGTTCTTTGCTTTGCTTTTTCTCTAAATTCGTCTTCAATATCATACCTTGCCCTTTTTAACTGCTTTGCTTGCTCTCATTATGATAGACAAGTGAGGAATGTTTTCGGATCTTCTCTCTGAATTGAGCGTCATTTCTGTATCTTTGTTTAATAATTTCCGATTTAGGCTGGGGTGGATTTTCAGTTTTCACTGATATTACACTTTCGTAATGTTGCACATGGCCCTCCATAATATGCTTTAAATAAACAGCTTCATTTAATGTATCTGTTGGACTTCTTATCTGAGAAGCTGAATACTTAATCCATGAACCGTCATGAAAGGTAAATATGTCGGTTTTCAAAAGATCTGCAGCAGCTAGAATTTCTAGTTCCGTTCCCCAAACAGTATCTTTTTCAATCCCTGATAACTTTATGTATTCTTCAACCGATGAATATTGTGGACGTAAAAAAGATTTCAAAGCATCAGAACTTTTCATCATGTGGTTAACAACAGCGTGTCTGACTTGCTTGTAGTGTTCTTGTCTGTTTGAGACTGAATACGATATTGCTCTGAATAGGCAGTTACCATCTGATGCAATTTGTTTCGTAGACAGGGGTGGCCCCATTTGACTAACGGCATTATGAGCTGCCTTTAAAACATGCTTGGAGGAAATTCCTAATATCCGACATAAACATTTTTTGCTTTTCACACCAAGAGGAGAAAACCCATATGAAAAATTGTACTCTGCTTCTGTTAAAACATCCTCATCTGATAACTGTGTCAATTCATTTGTACATTTCTGGTTCTTTTCCTGTTGCATCCTATGTTTGTTATTATTATTTTCTTTGGAGATTCTCATCTTTGAATCATTCTTAGTTTCAACCACATTTTCATCAAGAGAACTATTCAAATTTTCTGGAACATCTTCACATGAAACATTCATATCCGCAATTATATTTCTGTTTGAATTTGGTGCATATGATGGGGCTTCAATTTCACATGGCAAACCTTCATCGATTGTTACATTTACACCTGTTACTTCGAACCATTGATTTTCTCGAGCTATGCCTTGCGCCAAGTTAGAACAATATTCATACACTTGGGAAATGTCTGCTAACTGCATTAATAAGCTTCTACCATTTGGATCGACTAAACCAAAACTGTTCCTTGCATGAGAGTCAAACAGAAAGAATTCTTGATTATGCTTCATAATTACAAACGTCTGATTGACGGCACATATGAAACAACCATCTGTTCCAATAAGAGACTCTTGTATTGCAATGTCAAGCGGCATACATCTATCAAAAGCACTGTAGTCTATCTTTTCCTCTGAATCTACAGTTGCTGTGATTGAATCTTTTTTTCTAATATGCACCATTTTCCCTGATATTTCTATCATATCTGGTAAGTCTGAGATGAGCAACAATTCATTCGATCCATGAATCCAAGAATAAATCTCATTTCCATGTATTAAGACATTGTCCATGAATGCCTGATCCCATTCTCTTACAGTTTTTAATTTGCTGTGAGCAACTGCCGACAGACTGTTTGCTACACATTGTTTTCCTCTACTTTGACCAAACCTAGCGTCTCCTTGGTGAAAGCTACCTTGAACTACAATGATCTGTTCATTTTCGTCACATTTAGAACAGGGTAATTTCCTCTTTTCTGATGTTTTACCTGAATACTTTTTTCTTTTTAATTCAGGAGTATATCTTGTGCAATTATTCTCATTTGCTGTCTTGCGCTTTTGATAAACATTTTTTGCAGTATCTTCTGAAATGTCCATAGCAATACAGTAGGAATTTTCTGCATATGATGGGGCTTCAATTTCACATGGCAAACCTTTATCGATTGTTACATTTACACCTGTTACTTCGAACCATTGATTTTCTCGAGCTATGCCTTGCGCCAAGTTAGAACAATATTCATACACTTGGAAAATGTCTGCTAACTGCATTAATAAGCTTCTACCATTTGGATCGACTAAACCAAAACTGTTCCTTGCATGAGAGTCAAACAGAAAGAATTCTTGATTATGCTTCATAATTACAAACGTCTGATTGACGGCACATATGAAACAACCATCTGTTCCAATAAGAGACTCTTGTATTGCAATGTCAAGCGGCATACATCTATCAAAAGCACTGTAGTCTATCTTTTCCTCTGAATCTACAGTTGCTGTGATTGAATCTTTTTTTCTAATATGCATCATTTTCCCTGATATTTCTATCATATCTGGTAAGTCTGTGATGAGCAACAATTCATTCGATCCATGTATCCAAGAATAAATCTCATTTCCATGTATTAAGATATTGTCCATGAATGCCTGATCCCATTTTCTTACAGTTTTTAATTTGCTGTGAGCAACTGCCGACAGACTGTTTGCTACACATTGTTTTCCTCTACTTTGACCAAACCTAGCGTCTCCTTGGTGAAAGCTACCTTGAACAATGATATTTTTTATCTCACTTTCGTTTATTTTGCGACGTTTTAAAAATATCTCGTCCTTTCCCTCAGATATGTTGTTAAATGACATTTTTCTTTTCATTTTTTCGTTATTTGTTGTTCTGTTTTCCTTGTTACTTGTTTGGTGTTCTTTTGTCTTATTTCGTTTCAGCTTTTCCACCCTATAGTTTTTAGGTATTTCAAAGTTTTGCTTGTCTTTTTGCATTTTTCCTTTAGTTTCCTGGTGTTTATTTGTAAGTTTTTTATCATCGTTTTTTACATTTGTGCTTGTTTGTGATTTTTCCAACCTTTTGATATCTGTGCATTTTGTTTTAAGTACATTGCTTCTTTGTCTTTCTTTTTCATGTTTGTTATGATTTTTAATCATTTCAGCATAACTTTTCCTATGATCACTTGCCTTTGGTGTTTCAAAGTTTGTTTCTTGATTTTCATTGTTTTTCTTCATAATGTTTGGTTCCTGATTCTCTGAGTTTTTTTCTTTGATTTGTTCTTGCTTTTCATCATGTTTTTTGTTCTTTGTTTCTTTTTCAATACCATTTGATTCTTGTTTTTCATTTTGTTTAGCATTCTTTGATTCTTGTTTAATACCATTTGTTTCTTGTTTTTTATCTTGTTTTTCATTCTTATTTGTTTTTTGACTTTCATCTTGTTCATTCTTGTTTGTTTGTGTTTTATTCTTGTTTGTTTCTTGTTTTTCGTTCTTGTTTGTTTTTTGTTTTTCATCTTGTTTTTCATTCTTGTGTGTTTCTTGTTTTTCATCTTGTTTTTCATTCTTGTGTGTTTCTTGTTTTTCATCTTGTTTTTCGTTCTTGTTTGTTTTTTGTTTTTCATCTTGTTTTTCATGCTTGTTTATTTCTTGTTTTTCATTCTTGTTTATTTCTTGTTTTTCATTCTTGTTTGTTTCTTGTTTTTCATTGTTTGTTTCTTGTTTTTCATTGTTTGTTTCTTGTTTTTCATTCTTGTTTTTCAATTTCATTTCTAGGACCTTTTAAAGAGTTGACGCTCTCTTCTGGACATTTCATAGAGTTGTTGCTCTTATTTCTAGGACCTTTTATAGATTTGACGCTCTCTTTTGGACCTTTTATAGAGTTGACGCTCTCTTCTGGACCTTTTATAGAGTTGACGCTCTCTTTTGGACCGTTTATAGAGGTGACGCTCTCTTTTGGACCTTTTATAGAGGTGACGCTCTCTTCTGGACATTTTATAGAGTTGTTGCTCTTATTTCTAGGACCTTTTATAGAGTTGACGCTCTCTTTTGGACCTTTTATAGAGTTGACGCTCTCTTCAGGACCTTTTATAGAGTTGACGCTCTCTTTTGGACCTTTTATAGAGGTGACGCTCTCTTCTGGACCTTTTATAGAGTTGACGCTCTCTTCTGGACCTTTTATAGAGTTGACGCTCTCCTTTGCCTGATGCCTCCTCTCTTGCATTCTCTGTTTCTGCTCCAGGGACTTCCTGGAGCCAGATTTCTTTGATTTGCGAGGCATGATTCTGAAAAATAATAAAAAAAAATATTTATAATAACTACCAAAAGATTTTTTCAATTTTTTATATTATCTGTAAAATATAAACATCTTGTTTTTTGGATTAAATGCAAATAAATTTTAAAAACATAACAAAACAATATATTGGCCCCTGGGCCAATAAATGTTCTTATAATAAATAAATATAGATGCAGAGCTTTAGAATAAGGCCTTTTCATTTAGTTTCATATATTTTATACTGAACAGATACCCCTTTTCTAAAAACAAGATGCCCGTGGGCCGCATCGCTCACCCGAGCAACAACAGCCATAATGAAATCAGATTTATGGAGTCATATACAAAATATCTGGTTAAATAGTAGAATAGAAAAGATTTTCAATTTTTTTTCCCAGACACTCTATGTTGCACACTGAGCCACTTTTGAACAAGATATCAAAGTCATATCACATAATGTGTATTACAGTTCTCAAGAAGATCTTAAACAATATCTATACTAATCAAAAAGCCCTATTGGGGCCAAAATATTGTCCAGGGTCATAGCAATTGAGAATGTCCCACTCATCCAAGCATTCCCCCGGATGTGATGGATGAGGGGCATTCTTGGAAGACAGCCTGAGGCTGAGGAGTATCAAGTAGCATTATTTCCTGGCTATTATGCTCGGGATCGCCCTTAAAAAAAAACCTAAAAACCTACCTGGAAGTGACGTCACATACCGTATAAATAGTGCTTCCATTGTGATAAACACTCATAATTTTAAAGCAGATTTATTGTCAAATATGTTTTTTTATTTGAGGTGGGATAAACAATTCTCAATACCCATACAGGGAGGGAACCTTGATACTCCTCAGCCTCAGGCTGTCTTCCAAGAATGCCCCTCATCCATCACATCCGGGGGAATGCTTGGATGAGGGGGACATTCTTTTCATCCAGCCTTCGGCATATCGGAGTATCAAGTAGCATCTTCAAAGTATTTGACAATAAATTAAAATCCTTCCAAGTAGAGAAGATTCTCAATCAATGATTTAAATAAACATAGACCATTTTAATAAATCAACTTTGGTTTCATCATGTGGAAACACAAAATTGCTTTATCATCTTAGCCACAAAACACATCAAATGTACCCATTATTTTCCCCACCAATTTCTATAATAATTGTCCATATTGCGGCTGCATGATTAATGTTTTCTCAGAAAATAATGTTTTAAAACCATTCTGCCTCATTTCTCTGTGATATACCGTAATAAAATACATTGTTTGTAAAATCCAAACTATCTAATTTTCTGTCTGTAAGATGTCAATAGAAAGAAGAATGAATTGCATTCATTGAAATGTCAGATTTTACTGTCTGATATTTAGGGTACATTATAATACACATATAATACAGCTATAATGTAATTAAATGTATGATCTTCTAGCTTCCAATGTAATGTAGAAAACAAATTTTTTCTTCCTTGAATATAAAGTACCGGTATTATATTCATGCATGATTAAGTTTTGCAACATAACTAAGGTACAATGACCCTCTGATCAGAAAAATATTTACTCTTCATTAATTACTTATATGTCAATCATTCTTTTATAAACTAAAATCATATTTATATATACCGGGTACATGTATGTCCTATTTTGTCTAGCTTATATAGCTATCTTTTTCTTTTTTCTTTGAAACTTAGATATTATCAGTAAAAGCAATAGTATTCACTTGTGTACAGAAGGATGTCAGGTATAATCTTGTCTGATGTCTTTGAACATCAACGTTCCTTCCTTTGAAAATTCTTAAATCAATATCTATGACTTTCCTGGTATGTGGTATTTATACAAAAATCAAAATGCTAATCTTTCATAACACATCCATTTTGATATATTAATACACTGTACAACCAAACTCTGCATGAATTAATTAGTTTTAAGAAAACTAATTTCAAAACTTGCAATCTTTTCTAAATTTGATAATTATATCTTCAATATGAAATAGGTTAATATAAATGACCTATGTTAAGATTTTAACCTCTAGCTAGGTACTGTTTTCTCTTAAAGAATATGGAATTAATATTTCATTTTCCATAAATCTAATATATGTATCATTATAAACAATCTATTATTTACATATACATGTATATTCATGGAATATATATAACTTTTCCCTATAAAGTGGGAACATTGTATGACATTAATTTTTTGTGTATTAACAATTTATAACAAGATATGAAATTTAATATTAAATTCTTTGTAATGTCATTTTTTGGTCTACAATATATCTATATTCATGTAATCACAATAAGACCAACAATTGGGAACTGTAAACAGGACTATTTTTGCCCCATGTTATTTTCTTAGATTGTAAACATTTTTGTCCCAATTAAAACTTGCCCAGACAAAGCTTTGTTTATAGAGAGACAATGTAGGGCATTGTAATTCGCCTAGTCTTCATTAATACACCCACTGGCAAAGAGACAAAAAATAAAACAGGAACAAAAGTGTTCCCTGTAATCGTTCTTGGAATTTATGAATGATCAGATATGTTATATCTATGGTAACATTATTTACATATATGCCAGCAGCTAAATATGAGTAAACATTTCTTCAATAGTAAATATTGTACTATAATATCTTTGTCCTTTGATCGAGTGATATGATTAAACACAATCACTATCTTGAAATAACTTATTATAATCAAATTTCATATTAAATGAAGTAAGCGAAAGTGTAAATCCTGTTAATTCATATATTCAATCAATATGACACAATTAGAAAATACAGAAAAAGAACTTTCTCAATCTTTCGATAAAGAAATTCAATCATCTTTAATATTTAAAAGTTTTCCCCATCATTTTAATTTTCTGTTGCAGCTACTACATAGCCTTATGTTCACACAATGTCTTAACACATATATCTGTAAAGTTAATATTTTCTAATCTATTCTGATTCAAATTCTGAATAATATGTACCAGAAACGTTCTAAAATCTGTTTTAAATTTGTAGTATCATATATACTAAACACCATTAGCAAGTAAATACATGCAACATTTGTCTTTTCATGAAGACTTCAGTTCTGATGATAAGTTCTGAAGAGATCGATAATCAATAATTATTCACATATACTGGAAACCATTCCAATGCATCAACTAATACATATATATAATAAGTATATAATAAATGTATGAAAATCAGTTTGTTCTTTGCTTTTTCTCAATATGAACATTGTAAACATGGTGATAGCTAGTGTATCGTAATTCCAAATTAGAGTTACTCATGTAACCCACCTTGTATAGAGAGAATCTCAAAAAATCTTTCAGTGTCTCTAAATATATAATCAAACATAATCTCATGTTTCATATCGTATATTCAATACTCTATTCAATAACTTATTATTGTATATTGCCAATTTACCATTCAATTATATCTCTTCCATTGCAGTATTCTATTACAAATGTATTTTTACATTTATAATCCTTATCACTGGATTTTTCCTTAAAGAGGAAGGTTGTAAAACAACTGATCTCCATTGACAATTTGTCTTGGTATAAAATTGCTTGACATATGGTAAAAGTTTAATTCACCAAATTCTTAAGATAGAAATAAAAGATGGTCACAAATAGTCTCTTTTTTTAATATATACTGTACTCTTTCATTTCAATCTGATTGAGCATGTACCATACTTTGGTAATAAGTTTTAATGTTTATTTTTATAACAAATAGGGTTATAGTGAACATTGTATTATTTCTGGATTTTCATTCTGACCACATTGATCCTCTTTCACTCTGAACCTTTTCTTTTGGTATTATATCTCAGGATTTCAGCAATGTATCAAACAACTTCATTTCTTTATATCATACAGTGTCATAACAATACTTATCAATCCTTAGTTTCCATGAAGTATTCATTTAAATTAGCTTCATTTAAATAAATTCATGTATGGTGTCTGAAATCAAATCATCTAAGTCAATAAATGTTTGGTTCTTTGTTCCTCATATCATCCTCATTAATCATATAATGATGTGCAGGTTTATGACTTTTGTAATAATTATGGATGCAAAAAACAATTAAATAGTAAAACCATATTAATTATTAGACTGCAATGTACATTAATTACCGGTACATGTACTTATTTTAAAAGTACTTTTCAAGTCAAGTATCCTAATGTTTGTTTGAGTTCTCTCTTTTACTAACTTAGACATATATATGGCTTTCATTCAAATATTTTAATCAATACTGGTACTCCTGTTTTCAACATTCACTGTCACTTCAGTCAAACTTTATAACTCTTCACTCAAACTTTATATCTGAATAAAACTGCACAAACAATTGATACAATTCAAAACACTGCATGGATTGTCTTTTGCACCCATTACAAACAGTGATCAATTTAATTCTCTAATATTTTATGAATCAGTTCGTCTTTCAAAAAATTCATGATTCTCCAAGATTTTAAGCTTCTTTCTTCCAAACTTCACAACATGCACAACTTCGACCGTACAACGTAATATAAATAATTGTAATGTAGACAATCATATTTTCTGTGACAATAACTTGAAAACACCATATATTATGTGTAATAGAAAACATACGTATACGTAAGCTTCTCATCACAGAATTAAAATATTTCACAGCCAATGTATTGCTCTGAGAAGCAAAATAAATTCCTGTTCATTAGTGAAATTTCTTGTTTGGTCTTCAATGACACCAAATAATATTACTGACATCATCAGCTGTACTTATTTCAACCATGTGCAAACTGATGCCTTAAATACTTCTTTTTTATCATGATCAATAAACCAACATTAATTTCATGTAATGCATCAGCCTGTTCCGATGTTCTAAATTGACATCTTCTTTCACCTACATGATTTAGTACAGTTGTATTATTAACCTGACTGTTATTTTGTTCAAACTTCAGACCTTTGGTCATTTTACTATGAGCATTACATTTTGTAAATTGTGGGTTGTAAACCAATTATCTCCAGTATCAGTCAGCAGTTAAGAGAAATTCCATCTCTTGTCTCATTTATATCCCTGATATTGAGATCAATAAAACCATAAGAAAAATCTGAACACAGCGTGTTCTAATTGTACTGTACTATTTAATATATACACAGCGTGTATATTATTCAACTTGCGGTGTAAAATCTTTTATATAGTCCAAGTTCTGAACACAACGTGTTTTAAAAACTTACTATCAACCAATACACAACGTGTACTGTAAAACTTACGGTAAAATATATTCATGACAAAATTCTGAACACAGCGTGTTCTTATCGTGCATTCAACAAATACACAACGTGTATTGTACAACTTGAGTTGTAAAACCACATGAACCATGTGTAAAACGAAATGCACGGATTATCAATCCTTTCAAACCAAGACTTCGTCATTGGTAGATTTAATTCGTTTTCAAAGGCTTTACAAACCTTGCAACTAAGACCACGTCTTAGAAAATTTATTAACACCGCAATAACCATATAACCGACAAAGGCTCATGTCCCGATGTCGCCAGAAAAAATATGTGTTTATCACAATGGAAGCACTATTTATACGGTATGTGACGTCACTTCCAGGTAGGTTTTTAGTTTTTTTTTGAAGGGCGATCCCGAGCATAATAGCCAGGAAATAATGCTACTTGATACTCCGATATGCCGAAGGCTGGATGAAAAGAATACGCAGCACTGTTAAGGTTGCATATGCTTAAATTACCAAAAAATATGTCATCAAAAACGAGCTACAAATATGATGGTCGTATTAATCAAAACTCGCATACAGCTTTTCCCAAAATAATATTTAGCTTAACTCAAGTGATCCATGTGTTACGACACACATGTGCATTTACCGTCATCACGTGCCTATCACGTGACATCGATATTTATAGACATTTTACAATGTCACACATATTTTTCAATATCGCAAGGGCATACTCCCGTTGTACATTTATTTGTTTTGCATGTATAATTTAAATGTGATCTCCTTCACCCAAAAATCACTGCTGCTTTAATGGAATCGAGTTAATTACAACGCCATATCCAAAAATACACTCGACAATCCATCATTTACGGGGGTATCGCGTCATTTTTCATCAACGAATAAGACAAGTCCAGTGAATAAAACAAAGCAGCAGCATTTTTCAGTTACCTCAAAACCTTCTTGATCACTGTGTAAAATATCAAAAGTATCCATGCAGGTTATGCCCTTGCGAAAATGCGTTGAAGATGATGTACATGTATTTTCCTTAACTTAACCCCCTTTTCAAACGCAATGCAGATCTAGATTTCGGCTAAGGGAAATAACTCTGTAGATATAGTGTTGTGGGAAATTTGATACATTACGAGCATTTTGCGATTTTCCCTTGGTTGTATTGCTGGAGGCAAAATTATAACTCAAGTAGAAATAAATATCATGCATTTATAAATTTCAAGTGACAGCGTGGGTCAGTAATTCATCAAAAGAAAAAAATTATGAGAGATAACTATGACATGCATTTACCTCTTTATATTCCATGCGCGGATCCAGAAAGTTTTTCCGGGGGGGGGGGGGGGTACGACAGTTATTTGAGTTTGCCAGGAAAGGGGTTGTCCAAGGTATAATTTTGTAATGTGATTTAAATAAATTTGAATTTTGCAGGGGGGATCTGGATCCCCCTAGCTGACCCCCCCCCCCAAAAAAAAAAAAGATCCGTGCATGTAATCGGCAACAATCAAAGCCGTGCATTTTTTCATTTTATTTTTTACCTAAATCAATAATTGGTGAATGAAATATATTTTAAAACACATTCTTTCTCAAAATTACTGTTTATTTTTTTTTAAGTATTCCTCAACATTGCTGTTAATTTTTAAGAAAGGACAAGCACAAAACTCTTACCCCCACCCCCTTCTTATTGAACAAATACTCAAAGAACAATACATGAACAATGAAATTCCTAGATTTTGAGTGTTGATCACAACAACAAATACATAGATTTTCAAACATTTATTATTCATTTTTCAAGGGAATATTGAAAAAATAACTCATAGTCAGGAAACTGTTAACAAATAAATAATGGTTTAAATAAATAATATTTGCATATTAAGATTAATTTTGACTGTAAGTTTTAAATATCATTGCTAATAATTAAAAAAAACAAACCAAGAGTTGCAAAATCCTTAGCTCAGATTCAACATATAAATACATGTACTTAGATTAGGTTTGTATATTTATAATTAACATATATAATCATGTTGATATATCTGTTTGGAGGTTATGAAGGCACATAATTGTTTTCCTCATACAAAATCATGCCGATAGTCTCCACATAGGAAAAGCTGGGTAACAGGCAGGAACATAGGGAGGTAGAACCAGCCAATTCACCAATTGATGCAGATAGTCTCACGCATAAGCCTACAAAGTTTAACATATAACATTATATATTTTAGCACTTGCACTTTACAACAGTATAAACTAAACAATGTCAAATGACGAAATCTTTTTTGATAAAGTACAACCCTATGAGCAAAGAATTAGTGTCTGATGTTTATTCAAAGTTCTTGTTAACAATAGTGAACACAAAATATGCCAAGATGGACACACCATTACATAGAAGAATAATTGGAAAGGCCACTTGGGCATTTACATGTACATGTATTTTATGTTCTTTTTTCCTAAATTTTGATTTCTTTATATATTAAATATAAATATATATTATTATTAACATAACAGATTTTCTTGTGGCAATTAACAAATGTTCCCAATATACTGAAGAAAATCAAGAGAACTTAATACTCCAAGATGACTTAGATGTAAATGAAAGAACCCTCCCCCCCCCCCCCCCCCATTAAAACAATCTTTATCGTCAATGGATAATGCTAAGCAATCAATGTTTGCGATATAGTGTATACTCTCAGAGCAAGTTTAATTACATTTCCAGCAGAATGAAAACACACAAATACATGCAGGGTAGTCTCCACCCACTGAATATATATGTAAGGCACTGTATTTTTAAATCTTACCAAAAACATGTTAAATGCAATTGGATAAATTCAACTTAGGGGCTGAAGCAGTTGATTGTAATGAGTCACTTGAGCACACAGCATATGGAATCAAACACCATGACACGGGTACCCCGCATCTTTCACCTCTTCTACACAACACAAGTAGTACAGGAGTCTACAAATGAAATACATGTATAAGCTACAGTGTAAATGAAATCATCAAATTACCCGTTATTTAGACTTGAACTCAAATTTTATGCAACGATACAAGTAATAGTTGATCAGTATGCAGTCTTTGAGGCTGGCAATCAGCTAATAAAGGTGTGAAAGACAAATAATAGCACCTCGTATTTTGACACCTCAAAGCTATCACTCTTTTTCTTTCTAGATTATATATTCCGTTCCATTAAAACAAATAAAGTCAAAATTATACAGTGCACTACATAACAGCTTTTAATCGACATAGCCGCCTTAACTCCAGATAAGTCTCAACGAAATGTTTTGACTGACCCCTGTCATTGAAAGCCAGGTGTACAGTAATTGCATGATGCGAGTTGAATGAAGGTGATGACAATCTAGTTGTAGCAATTAACAATGTAATGCTACCTAACAAGGATAACTGTATTGCTTTGAAAAATGTTTTAATTGTCTGCAAGGACAGTCAATGCGCCTGACAAATAATTTCATTTAAAAATTGTTCTGATAATTTAAACATGTTAAAAAACCTGATCATGTTGATAGTTAAGATGACACGGGTACCCCGCACCTTTTATTTAAAAATTGTTCTGATAAATTAAACATGTTAAACAACCTGCATGATCATGTTGATATTTAAGACTGGTCAGCAAAACAATACAATATTAGAGACTCAGAGATGATTATTCTCACAGCAATTAACCTATGTTGTATCATCTTTTTTTATTCTAGACCATAATTTTACATATACTGGTAATATAATTATGACACACTGTTATATTGAAATTAATTCTAAATAAATATTAAGACTATTTAATTTCTATGTAAACAAGCTGAGCAGTGACATTTTTATTTGAAGCCACATGGATCAGCAGTCAGAAGTTGATACTTTAAGGCAATTTGTCAGAGTAAAAATGATTTCTTTTAATTAATTGGTACACATGCGAAAAACAAAATATTGATTTTATACCAGTCCATGTAAATAAACTAACACAGTCTAAAACAGTGGCACAAATTATCTTCTACATTGATACATCTAAGGCGTCGCTGATAAATAATCAATGTGGAACTGGAAGGTTGTGCATTCAGGTACAATCTGATGTCTGATGGGGAAAAGCTGATAAATCGCCATCGACATTTATTTGTCCAAGACGTTTTCAACAAGTTGGATTTAAATACTCTTTAAATATTCTTTAAAATAATAAGTTATATGCAATTAAAGTATTGATATACATAATCATTTGTGTAACAAAATGACATGCTAGTGCTTTGAAAAGTAATAAAACTTCATAATTATTAACAACAAGTGCCATGATGTGGTCGTAGGAAAACACATCTCGATCCTTACATCACATTGTTGTTTCAGCACACAATAAGTACTGCGTTTACATTCTTTATCATACTGTTTACGTTAGTTTATGAAATGATATGTCCAATACTTACCATATCTCCTGCATAGTTCGACATCCACACGCATAGTATCAATCCACAACATCTCGGCGCACATGTTTACATCCATGCCTGCCATTTTGCTACCAGCTAAAAATAGTCGACGCGTCACGGATCAATACAAGCGTCGGAAGGGAGCGGATCGGAACCAAACGACAATTAATGTTTTCATTGAAAATAAGTAAATAATGATCATTATTGCACAATGAGGGGTTTAATATTTGATTTAACTCTTTCTCAACAAGAAATTAAATCCAAAAACTAATCAACTACCATAAATAGATGTTATTTACGTTAAATTACATATCTTATGAATATTCATGAGTTCAAAGTTGATCAAAATAAGCCCCGCCTCCAAATTCCAGCCTTAACTGTGCTGCGTATACATATTAGTACAACAATATATTAAAAAATCTTAGATTCAAAATTATAATAATTTTTTTCCTATGTAAAAATTGCTCCTTCCCACATAGTCGTCCCACCCTACCACCAAGAATCATGACTTGAACAACTTAGCCAATTGGTTTTTGAGAGGTAACCTTTGGGAGATTTTTCCTTATATATTTCTATGTAAAAATTTGACCCCATAATGGCCCTACTCTAACCCTGGTCATCAACATTTTAACAAACTTGAATCTACACTAGCTGAGAATGCTTCCACACAAGTTACAGCTTTTCTGGCCAATTGCTTTTGGAGAAGATTTTTGAAAGATACCATTAATTTTTCAATAATTCTTCATTATCTCCCTTTGAAAGAGAGTGTGGCTCTTTATTTTAACAAACTTGATTCTCCTTCACCTAAGAATGCTTTGTGCTAAGTCTGTTTCAAATCGGCCGTGTAGTTCTAGAGAAGAAGTAAAAAATATAGAAAGTTTACATACAGCCGGACGCTCAAACAAAACTTGATCAGAATGGCTTACCTGAGCTTTTTGCTCAGGTGAGCTAAAAATAAAGAAAAAAAAGTTAAGGTATTCAGTTATATTGAAGGGATATTGACGAATTCTGAATCATTTTAAATTAGTTAAATATGGATTGCTAGATAACAACGAAAGTGAAATGAACCAAATTCATGTGACTGACAACATATAAGATAAGGAGCAGGTCATTTTGCACCTTCAATTTTTTAAAAGAGTTATCTCCCCATAATGAAAAAAAGAACATTTAAATTTTGTCAAAATATCTGCCGGAAATGTTTTATTTTATTTTATATCTTAATAAGGAGAAAGTTTATTCATGTATTAACCGAGAGAGTTTTATGAATTTAAGGTTACTTTTTTTTTTTACAATATCTTAATAACACATATGCTGCCCATAGACTTCAATGCAAAATTCAATGTGTAATTTGATAAACCATACCCGGTAATCAAAATTTTGAAAATTCCTTTAGTGGAGTATTTTTATTTTATAATACCTTCAAAATGATATCATGATTAAGAATATTGGACCACTTATTTATTAGGTACAAAATGTGGTCGTTATACATTAACTACCTTAATTGTTTGCACTCAATGTTTTTTAAACCTCATTGAAAATGATGGCAAATTTATGAAATTATAAATTAAATGAAATTAAAATGCATGTATATCAGTTACAAAAAAACCTTAAAAATAAAAAGATGATTTTATTTTGTTGGGGTATTTTAAGCTCTTATATACATATACATGTAATTTACTGTACCAAATATACATAACTTAAAAGACAGCAGAGCTCAACCATACCATAGGTCAGTTTTCCTGTAAGCTAGAGGTCTGGTACAAATCTGCAGGAACCTACACTTAATCTATAATTTTAATTTTTACTCTACCATAACTTTATTTAAATTTCTTATTAACAATTTCTTATTTTCAAGCAATATCATTTTAACAAGTTTCATAACGTTTACGCTATTTTGTAAAATTAATTTGACGTCATCTCCAGACACTTTTAAAGATGCTGTCTATTTTTTGACATCACAATAAAGATGTCATTGATTGTTTTTACTATTACAATTTAAAATGCACTGAAGAGCCAAGCTGGCAAAAGCACTACGATATCAATTAATTAAGAATTGTGTTATCGTCCACTATTTTTTTCTATACCAATGACCTATTAGTTACATTGATGATGTTGTTTACTTAGGGTTTGAGTTGTCAAAGTCAGATTGTTATTAAGCTCAATATCATGGGTAAAACTGTTTTAAACACAAAAAGTATTTATAAAGTGAATGATTATTGACATAACATTTGATGTTTTTACTTTGTTATGGAATTAGGCTCTAACAAAAAATGACTAACAGTAAATCAGAGGAAATTTGTACTACATTTTTCAGATTCTGTTGTCCATTAAAACATTTTCGTCAGATTCAAAATATTAAAACTAAGATTTTATTTGTAAGTCGTTATAATTTTGCATATTTTTTGTTGGTTTTATTTCACTTATTTTATCAAGAGAGTATTGTACGATACACAATGCAAAATTAATGAAAAATGCTTAATGATAAAATGCATCATATCTCAAACTTTTGACCATTGACCTTATACCAGAATAAGACAATTATTATAGTATTTTAGAGCTATAATTGTTTTACCCATGTTATCATCATATAGTTTTTTGCTAAATCAAAAACAGATAGTCATTTGAAAACTAATTGTTGTATATGGCTGCAGTTCTGTAGCTCTACATGTACTCCCAAACAAAAACGGCAAACATAAACTATACATTTTGTTTTATTCAAAATGACAATCCTTCACAATATTTATAATTGCTAAATGTACGTAATTTAATTTAATATGTCCTATATTTTAAAGTGAATGTATGTGCTTACAGTACCATCGCTACTGAAAAATGACATAACGGTCTTTACATGTGTAATAATTTGGAATATATGTGCAAGGATCAGGGTAGAATAATTAACGAGTCTGCTTCACACTTCATTGTTTAAGGGGGACTCCATCAGCTGACCTTGATCAAACATAGTAGACCCAGAGCAGACATAAATCTTAAAATATCTGACCTTTATCAGACCCAAATCATTCAGATTCAAAATTAAACCAGGATCAGTAATTGAGAGATCAGAGATTTTATGGATTTAAGTATCAAATATAAACAGATAAGAGTATGAACATAGGTGTATAAGCAATCTCAGAAACTCTAAAAGGGTTTATCTTATTTATATAAATCTGCAGAACTTGTGTTTTTATGAGTGTCCATGGTACATCCAAATCGTCCTTTTTAAAAGGCTAATTAAAAGGTTTTCAAGCAAGTAGCATCAGGGGAGCCATAGGGGGCCTCCCCCCCCTTTTCCCGCAGCAAACATTTTTCTTATATTTACATATAAAAAATTGAATTATCATGGATTTAGAATGGAAAAATTGCTATTCTTCTTATTCTCATGCCTTTTTGACAGATTCCAATTTTTTTCTTACTTAAAAATATAAATACCTTCCCCCTCCCCACTAGCTTATTGGTTGGATTTCACTTAAGATGATGTTGTAAAATTACTATTACTTTACAAGATTCAATTGAGCTATCCAATAAAAGTTGAATAATTATAGACTGACCTTTGGCTTAGGTGAGCTGTAGAATTTCAATGTTATAGTTTGTCACAAATTTTAATTAACACACAGTGATTCACAATAACTATTAGACTAAATTACTTACCAACTGAATATCAGGCTTGGTTTCCAAAATATCAATGATATATAAAGATGTGTTCAGAAAACCTGTAAAATAATGAATACATGTAGATGTAGGTTCATACAAATTATAATAATTTTAGATAGATTATTACACGAGGGGCCCACTTGTGAACCCATCAAAATACATTCATAAATACGTTTTTATTTTTCAGTTCTGTTATCTTTGGCAATATACATAAACATATGTATTTTTTAATTTGTAATCATATGGACTTTTATAGCGAGCGCAGCTCGTCGACGCTAAGCACTGCGGTGCTCTACTGGCAATGCAATGCAAACCAACAGTTCCCAGTTTTAATTAGACCAGCAGTTCACTGTAAATATGGTTTTAAATTTCACACTCTCACATGAACCAGCAAGATACAAATAATAATTAAGCACTGAATCATTATTTTTTAAAAGATCTACTCTAATAACGGCAGCAGTGTGTGCATACAAATTGAGTAACGCGCATAATGAAAATTTGTATGCATACACCACTGCAGTTATGAGACTATATCTTTCAAAAAATAATGATTTAATGCTTATACATGTATTTACATTTTTTGATTTCAAAAAATGTAAATATACCAAAGCTAACAATGGGGTATTTCTATTGAGATAGGAAAACAAATGTAACTTGCGTTAATTCACTTTTTTTTCTATTTATATAATGTCTACTTGTAAGACCTGTATGCATGTTGACTCACAAGGGTTTGGCAAAAACTTTTTGTTCTCTTACTTTTTGACAATTAACACATATACAATATATAAATCGTGCCTGTTTGGGAGGGTAACAGTTGTAAATGACACCCCAAGGAAACCATTTTTAACGACGCGAAGCGGAGGTTGACAATGGTTTTCGAGGGGGTGTCAATTTCTTTGTGTTACCCGTTGCTAAGTGTTTGCTAACGCTGAGGGTAAAAGAACGGATTATCAACTCCTTCTTAACCAATAAGATTTCAGTATTTAACATGAAAGTATAATAATGTACTATATTAACTGTATAATGTATTTATAATAGGGGTGGTCAGAAAGAAGACAAACTTTCAAACAGACAGTTTATGACGGGCCCCTGAGGCTGACTTGCCAGAAAATTTATCAGACACCATGAATAGGAACACGACATTTCGTTATTAAAATGTAATACTAATTTGCCTCTACAATAATCAACTCAGCATAAATCAGGGTTGTCTTTTAGACCTGGGGGCGGGGAATTCTCCCACCTACATGTATATCGCATAGCCCCTTAACTCTGTCACTTCCCTAATTCCGTCACTTTCGGGAAACTCATTGCCGTTTGAAATCAAGTGCAATTATGACGTTATTTTTTGCATGTCAAAAATCTCCAATCAAATGTCAAAAGATTACAATGGTTAAGGTGGTATGGGACGGGGACATCTGTCGATATTAATGTGGATTAAAGTACTATATAATTGAAAAACTTTCACCGGTTTAGAATTTTCAAATTTTACAATATTTAACCAAAAAAAATAGCTTTTAAAAATATTTCAAAAGGTAAAAATTGTAAAAAAAAACCCAGTGGGATTCGAACTCATGACTTATAGGTTCGTAGTAAACCCTCTAACCCACTGCGCTACGGAGTTAGGTGACCATTTATGGAAAGAAACTACTTATATAATTACACTTTATTTTATTGTTTATTTCGATAAACAATACATCACAACATGGAAGTGTCCCATACCACCTTAAATTCAAGAATATGTTAATTAAAACATAACAAAATTACATGTTGTTAAGTCTATGCAGCTATAATTGGGTATAATCAGCTAACATTTTTTCACATGTCACCCATATGCTATATGATATGCGTGGGAATGAAGACACATTAACAATTTTGTTTAAACTCAATAATTGTATCCAGGCAAAACTATAATAAGTAAAAATGGCACGTACAATTTTAATGGTATTTAATTTCATCGAAACCAAATGATCGCCAGACTATATATGGGTGACGGAGTTAGGTTCATAAGTTATGATAGCACGTGTGATTAACGTCGTATTCAGAGGGCTTATTTGAATAATAATAAAAATATTTTTGTTGATTATTTTATGAGTAATATTGTTTCAGATTATATTTAGTGATTGCAAATGGCAAAAACCACAAAAATTAATTTAAATAGAAACAGGGAAAGTTTTCCGCTTATGGTGACGGAGTTTGGGTACTCGGAGATAATGTCTTAATACCCGGCTATTTTTGCATTTCAAACATAATGTAGCTTTAAGCTTGACCCCCAGACCCTCCCCTTCTACTTTTACACACACACACACACACACACACACACACAGTGAGGTTGCCTTTAACGAATCGTCTCCGTTAACGAATCACTTTCAGATAAACAATTCTATATTTTTCTATTAAAGGTTTGATACTTAACTTAACATATCCTGTCATGTAGAGTTATTCTTGTTTTAATTATTCATTATGATATTATTAAATTTTATCTTGTTTTATGTCGTAATTTCTAAACAAACATGATCAAGCTTTTTGAAGACGCAGACAAAAAGCATGCGTGCAGCTGACTTCTTTCACTTTTCGGTTGAGCTCTGATGTGAACGGCTCATTGTATGTAAGCATATTTGGTACAGATGTTTAATAAAATTATCTGTCTGCAAGCACTGAAAGCCTCAAACCTTTTTTTAATCAGAGAATTATTTATTTATATTACCTATAATGTTGTAGGTAGTCAGGGTTCCAATAATGAATCACCGAGATGCGGGGATCATGGAGGGATTATGTCAAAATTAATTGATACCGCTAAGATTATTTGCACATCTGCTTCAATGAAAAAAACACCCAGAAACAACAATAAAAGATTTTAAAAACACATCTCATTCCCATTTTCTAGAACATTTTTCCATTCGATTATGATTTCAACAATATTTTAGTTTACCTAATTCCCTGTATTAATATGGATATTTATTGATTTAAAAACTCATGCCTTACAAACTAAAGTTATTCGTATTCGATGACATTTAGTAGTTTTTTTCCTAAAAATATAATTTTCCTTGAACATGGATCCAGTTTACAGATTCACTATACTTTTTAAATTTGGTTTTAAAAATATTTCATAAGTACAAACGATTGCTGATTCCATACATGTACAGGTCATGGAAAATATTTATTTTCCTTGAACATCTATCCAGTTTGCACATTCAGTCATTCACTATACATTTCTAGATTTGTTTTAAAATATTTTGTACTACTAATGATCGCCAATTCAAAATGTCTGTCTTCCCGGTATTTGTTCTTCCATTTCTATTGATGGAGGTTTCTTTCTTTCTTTTTTTTTTTGCTGGATGTCTTAACTGGGTCCTGTTTTTGTTTTTTGTTTTTTGGTTGCTTAGCTATACAATCACTAAACTCATTTCTAGGCAATTTTGTGTATTTTATTTTGTTTACTTTAAAATCGCCCTAGGATATGCTTCTAGATCTTTTAAAACCTTTTTTATAATTAATTACGGTACCATGTGTATTCAAACTTGAACTTTTCTAACGTACGTGTTAAAAATCTTTAAAATATTCGGAATGGCTAATTTTTTTTAATAAATAAAAAAAACAATGCAGAAATCTAAATAAAATTTTCTTTTTTTTTTTTTTTTTTTTTTTACTTTTTATTTGATGAGCTATTTTTCTCATGATATTTTTCAATTTTCTATATTTTTATTTTTTTTAAGTGTTGTTGCGCCGCATGAAAAATCTATGATGTAGTACATATATGTTATAAAAACCCAATCTGATACAGTAGTAATTAATATCGACACATAATTTCATTGCAAATAACCTAAACCCGTTGCGACACAAACTTCATCCTTCTGTGAGTTCTTTGAACTGAATAACGTCGCTTGTCTATTCAATTTTGGGAAAACCCTCGTATGTCGTATGTCTGTTTTTCTCGATCCATTTACGTGCCATTGTATATTTCTTTGTAATTTCATGAAAAGATGTTCATATACACGTTCTTTCATTAAATTAACAATATTGATGACTTACAATGACTAAAAACTAAATAATTTTTAATAAATTGGTGGATCAAAGTTTACAAATCATGCGGTCACTTTTTTTTCCATTGAATTTATTGTTATTTTTTCATCAATTGTCGGGTTCAATAGAATGAACACTTCACTTAAAATGGAAAAAAATATTAGCCTTTCCATTTTTCTTACTCATGCTTTAAAGCATATTAAAACTTTAAAAAAATATTTCGACACTGTCCCTAACAAAAAATAATCAGCTGTATATCACGTAATTTGGTAATGGAGAAAATGATCCGCTAAAGGAGAAAAGATCGTTCATCAAAGTACAGCGATAATTTTTGTTTAATCATTGGCTGTTGGGAAAGAAATATATGATGTTATGAGTCAAAAACAATGTTTTATTATGAATTTAACTCGGGCTTGGTTACGTACTATAAACACAAATTAACTGATTCGTTAAAGGCGAACTCACTGTATAATAGCGAGCGTAGCTCGGCGGCGCAGCGAAGCGAGCTCTAAGAACCAGTGTGTGCGGGAAAAAGAACGAGCTAAACCTACAGTTCATCCAACAAAATTGTTTGTCTATGTCCCATAATGCTCTCTAATGTTTTCACATGTGGTGCTATGCCAAAAATGGCTGAATTTTAACTCGTAATTTACAGTGTTTTAAATTTTAAAGACACGTTTTGAGTACCGCATGTGCTTTGGCGAGACTCAAAAAATTTGTTACATGCTTCCATACCTTTGTATTGAGTCGAGATACGTAAACAAAGATGAACAAAGTCATGGATGATGTCACAGTGCTCTCGCGCTATATCTTGCGATCAATTTAGAGGTGGATCAAACATCTGTAATAAGTGTACTAGCTATTTCAGGATAGACTGCGATACCTGCCTCATTGACATATGATTTGTTTTTAATTATATAAATATATACTAGCAAGAGCCATACTTTACTGTCATATCGATCCATTTTTAAGCTAATTGTACATGCATGCACAGTAGGCAGATAAGTATATATGAGTAGGGAGGAAATAAACAATGGGACAGTTTGAACTAAATAAAAAGGAATGAAATTAAAAAAATATATTAATGTAGATATTGCATATAGTCAGGCCATTAAATTTAAAAGTGGGAACTTAAACACCTACAAACAGGGACCGTGCTCTCTCTCTCTCTCTCTCTCTCTCTCTCTCTCTCTCTCTCTCTCTCTCTCTCTCTCTCTCTGTAGGGGGTTGCGCTGTACATGTATGTATCATGACCATTAAAATTAGTACCTTTAGCATACTTATTGTAGAGCAATACTCTCTCAAAAATTCTTTGACGTTCGTTGACACCTAAATAACACTATATTGACAATATTGCAAGGTATGTGTATACAATTCTTGCTGCGCTCGCCAGAACGGTAGCACCGTAAAACATCGGTGTATTATATATGACAACGTGGCAGACAGTACTATATGCCACCATAAATCTTAAAGCTAGGGGCAAACAAGGCATACGGACAAATATTTACTTACAACAATGGATATCTTCAGTGTTCTGTAAATCTTGGTACAGCGAGTGTTCTATACTGTATAATACGTACAGGAACTTCAGGTCCACGTGCAAGTTTTAGCTCGTGTTGAGTTTGACCGTATTTTTATCGACTATTTTTCATGATTTCCGATCCCGATTAAATTGCATGGTCTAGAACAGTGATTTTTATTGAAATTAAATATGGGTTAGGTTACTAAAGATATATTAAAATCAATAAAAAAATAACATGAGAATCGAATTAAAAATACATATTTTGTACGTTCTTGTGAAAAAATCTATACTACAAGCCTTGATTAACATAATTAAAATAATAGACTCAAATATTTGAGCAATTATCAACGAAAATTGCTCCAAAAATTCCGGAAATAATATGGAATTTTTTTTACAATCTTGAGCATGCGCATTTACTCTAAATCACGGGAGGATTTTTAGTTTATGTTTCCAATATATCACATTTGCATGGATAAACTTAGAAACATTAATACAAATACATGTAAATTTTCATTACGGGCCGCCGGAAGGTGGTCCGTTATTTGATATACATTTAAATATTGTTACTGCGTTTCTGCGGGATAGCGCTTTTTCAAAAGGATTAATATTATGCTTCTTTTTAAGAATTAAAAGTAAATTTGCATGTAGAAATATGTTTTATGTATTTTAAAAAAATATCACATATTTTTGGTTTTACTCGTAAATGAAAAATAGGTCATACTTGATAGACTGTCGTGTTTGGCGCGTTTTTATCGAGACTATAATCTATTCGGAAAATTTCGGAGTTCTTTATCTTTTCAAAACAATGCATCTGCATCGGTATGCGGGACATACTAAAGACCTGAAATACTAAAGACAAAATATATATCATAAAATGACATCCATATCAATTATTCACGCAAAAATATGAGAGAACTGAAATTTTGAATTGACTGGAAAATTTGAACTAATCCATTTTTATTTTATTATGTGGTCCCTTTAAATCATATAAACTAATGCATTAAGTTTTCATTCAATACAATGCAACAACCAAAAATCCAAAATGGTTTGAAATACATAATCTCCAAGAGAAAAATGATGAGTTAAACTTTGTATTAGAGTAATATACAAATCAATGTGTTCTCCATTACTTCATATTAGGGCAATGATCATACAATTACAGTTAGAAATGCTTACAGTAACGAACTCGATTCTTTCTGATAATAGTAAAATGTTAAACTTCAAAACAAGTTGCTGAAAGTATATTAAAATTTACCATAAAAATTAGTACGACCAACTTTTATTTTCTTCTTTGTGGTGTGTTTTTATGTAAACAACCAATGATTCATACAACAATTATATTTTTTGCGGCCCATTTGACGCTTGCGTCAATATATTTTCTTGTTGGATATTTGCTATATATATGTCCATCAAAGAAAACATGGGAGATAACTCTAACAAATTTAAATACTGCCATATTTCAATGCAACTTCATTAATTTTCTCCATGCAACAGTTTTTCTCTACCATCCTAAACAAAACAGATGCAACAACTCATTAATTAACGGATTTCCAAACAACCTTGACCTTTGACCTTTATGTCATTTTGTTCGGCCAAGGTAGACGCTTCCATCCCAAGTGGTCCGAAGTCTCTATGATAAGTAATAAAAAAGTTGGAAGTGATTTTATGGAAATGTAAATACTTTAAGGGGCAATAACTACTAGGAGGGGGCCTCAGATCTTTTCGGTGGGAATAGATTGAAGAACCCTCTAAGTGTACTGAAGACATTGGTAAAAGTTCCAAGTCTCTATCTCTAACGGTTAATGAGAGGTAGCGATAACAAGCATTTTGTGCAATAGGGGCAATAACTCTGTGACTGTTGAAAGGAAGGAGCCAAAAGGCTATATTTTAAAATGTCTTAAAATGTCCTATTACATCCATGAAAAAGTTTTTCTCTACCACACCATACAAAAGAGTTTTAAAAACTCATTAATTAACGGATTTGCAAATGACCTTGACCTTTGAACTTTATGTCATTTTGTTCGGCCAAGGTAGACGCTTCCATCCCAAGTGGTCCGAAGTCTCTATGATAAGTAATAAAAAAGTTGGAAGTGATTTTATGGAAATGTAAATACTTTTAGGGGCAATAACTACTAGAAGGGGGCCTCAGATCCTTTCGGTATGAATAGATTGAAGAACCCTCTAAGTGTACTGAAGACATTGGTAAAAGTTTCAAGTCTCTATCTCTAACGGTTAAAGAGGAGTAGCGATAACAAGCATTTTGTACAATAGGGGCAATAACTCTAAAATTGTTTAACGATAAGGGTCAAAGGATTATATTTTGAAATGTCTTATGATGTCCTACTACATCCATTAACAAGTTTTTCTTTACCACACTAAACAAAAGAGATATATAAACTCATTAATTAGGAGATTTCCAAATGACCTTGACCTTTGAACTTTATGTCATTTTGTTCGGCCAAGGTAGACGATTCCATCCCAAGTGGTCCGAAGTCTCTATGACAAATAATAAAAAAGTTGGAAGTGATTTTATAGAAATTATAACACTTTCAGGGGCAATAACTACTAGAAGGGAGGCTCAGATCCTTTCGGTATGAAGAGATTGAAGAACCCTCTAAGTGTAATGAAGACATTCGTAAAAGTTCCAAGTCTCTATCTCTTATGGTTTCAGAGGAGTAGCGATAACAAGCTTTTCGTACAAAAGGGCAATAACTTTAAAAGTTCTGGGAGTTATCAAGCAAAGGGTCATTTGGTACCATAACTTTTAATGGCCAATAGCATAAAGAAAAAATTATTTCAATATCTCTTGAAATAAAAAAGCTGTCCCTGGAAAAAAAGAGAAGAAAAATAATAATAACTAGTAGACTAATTGTTCTCGAACAATTAGAGGTCTTTCCACCTCATTGTTTTTTATGTTTGAAATAAGATTGCTTCAATAGAATAAAGTATTTTTTCTGCGTTACTTCATTTATAAAAAGGGTCAAACGATTAAGTTTGCAATTTTTTATTGCTTGACCTTGACCTTTGACCTTTATGTCATTTTCATCTGACATGGTAGACGCTTCAATACCAAGTAGTCCGATGTATCTTTGATTATTGATTCAAAAGTTATTTGTGTTTTTATTGAATGTTCGAAACTTTCAGGGGCAATAACTGCTAGAAAGGGACTTGGACTCTGTTGGTATGAATAGATTGAAGAAGCGCTTAAGTATACTGAATACATTAGTAACAGTTTAAAGTCTCTATCTCTGACGGTTAATGAGAAGTGGCGATAACAAGCGTTTTGTACAATAGGGGCAATAACTCTATAATTGTTACATGGTAAGGGTTGAAGGATTATATTTTGAAAGGTCTTAAGATGTCCTACTACATCCATGAAAAAGTTTTTCTCTACCATCCTAAACAAAAGAGATACAAAAACTCATTAATTAAGAGATTTCCAAATGACTTTGACCTTTGACCTTTATGTCATTTTGTTCGGCTAAGGTAGACTCTTCCATCCCAAGTGGTCCGAAGTCTCTATGATAAGTAATAAAAAAGTTGGAAGTGATTTTATAGATATGTAAATACTTTCAGGGGCAATAACTACTAGAAGGGGGGCTCAGATCCTTTCGGTATGAATAGATTGAAGAACCCTCTAAGTGTTCTTAAGACATTGGTAAAAGTTCCAAGTTTCTATCTCTTATGGTTGCAGAGGAGTAGCGATAACAAGCTTTTCGTACAAAAGGGGCAATAACTCTGTAACTATTTTAAAAAAAGGAGCCAAGGGAATATATTTAAAAATGTCTTAAGATGTCCTATAACATCAATGAAAAAGTTTTTCTTTACTACACTAAACAAAAGAGATCTAAAAACTCATTAATCAAGAGATTTTCAGATGACCTTGACCTTTGACCTTTATGTCATTTTGTTCGGCCGAGGTAGACGCTTTCATCCCAGGTGGTCCAAAGTCTCTATAATAAATAATAAAAAAGTTGGAAGTGATTTTATAGATATGTAAATACTTTCAGGGGCAATAACTACTAGAAGGGGGGCTCAGATCCTTTCGGTATGATAGATTGAAGAACCCTCTAAGTGTACTGAAGACATTGGTAAAAGTTCCAAGTTTATATATCTTATGGTTTCAGAGGAGTAGCGATAACAAGCTTTTCGTACACAAGGGCAATAACTTTGTAAGTTCTGGGAGTTATCGAGCAAAGGGTCATTTGGTACCATAACTTTTAATGGTCAATAACATAAAGAAAAAATTGTTTCAATATCTCTTGAAATAAAAAAGCTGTCCCTGGAAAAAAAGAGAAGAAAAATAATAATAACTAGTAGACTAATTGTTCTCGAACAATTAGAGGTCTTTCCACCTCATTGGGTTTTATGTTTAAAATAGGATTGCTTCAATAGAAAAATAGTATTTTTTTAATCTGCGTTACTTCAGAGAAAAGTGTCAAAAGATTAAGTAAGCAATTTTTTATTGCTTGACCTTGACCTTTGACCTTTATGTCATTTTAATCGGACAATGTAGACGCTTCAATACCAAGTGGTCCGATGTATCTATGATTATTGATTCAAAAGTTATTTGTGTTTTTTCGAAACTTTCAGGGGCAATAACTGCTAGAAAGGGACTTTGGACCCTTTCGGTATGAATAGATTGAAGAAGCGTCTAAGTGTACAGAATACATTAGTAAAAGTTTCAAGTCTCTATCTCTAACGGTTCATGAGGAGTAGCGATAACAAGCATTTTGTACAATAGGGGCAATTACTCTAGAATTGTTTAACGATAAGGGTCAAAGGGTTATATTTTGAAATGTCTTATGATGTCCTACTACATCCATGAAAAAGTTCTTCTCTACCACACTAAACAAAAGAGATCTAAAAACTCAATAATTAGGAGATTTCCAAATGACCTTGACCTTTGAACTTTATGTCATTTTGTTCGGCCAAGGTAGACGCTTCCATCCCAAGTGGTCCGAAGTCTCTATGACAAATAATAAAAAAGTTGGAAGCGATTTTATAGAAATGTTAACACTTTAAGGGGCAATAACTACTAGAAGGGGGGCCCGGATCCTTTCGGTATGAATAGATTGAAGAACCCTTTAAGTGTACTGAAGACATTGGTAAAAGTTTCAAGTTTCTATCTCTTCTGGTTTCAGAGGAGTAGCGATAACAAGCTTTTCGTACACAAGGGCAATAACTTTGTAAGTTCTGGGAATTATCAAGCAAAGGGTCATTTGGTACCATAACTTTTAATGGCCAATAACATAAAGAAAAAATTATTTCAATATCTCTTGAAATAAAAAAGCTGTCCCTGGAAAAAAAGAGAAGAAAAAAAATAAAAAACATAAGAAAAACAAAAGGTCTTTCACCTGAAAGGTGGAAAGACCTAATAATAATAATAAAAAACATAAGAAATACAAAAGGTCTTTCACCTGAAAGGTGGAAAGACCTAACTAGTAGACTAATTGTTCTCGAACAATTAGAGGTCTTTCCACCTCATTGTTTTTTATGTTTGAAATAAGATTGCTTTAATAGAATAAAGTATTTTTTCTGCGTTACTTCTTAAGAAAGTGTCAAACGATTAAAATTGCAATTTGTTATTGCTTGACCTTGACCTTTGACCTATATGTCATTTTCATCTGACAAGGTAGACGCTTCAATACCAAGTGGTCCAATGTATCTATGATTATTGATTCAAATGTTATTTGTGTTTTTTATTAAATGTTCGAATCTTTCAGGGGTAATAACTGCTAGAAAGGGACTTTGGACCCTGTCGGTATGAATAGATTGAAGAAGCGTCTAAGTATACTGAATACATTAGTAAAAGTTTCAAGTCTCTATCTCTAACGGTTAATGAGGAGTAGCGATAACAAGCATTTTGTACAATAGGGGCAATAACTCTATAATTGTAACATGGTAAGGGTCAAAGGGTTATATTTTGAAATGTCTTAAGATGTCCTACTACATCCATGAAAAATGTTTTTCTCTACCATCCTAAACAAAAGAGATCTAAAAACGCATTATTTAACAGATTTCCAAATGACCTTGACCTTTGAACTTTATGTCATTTTGTTCGGCCAAGGTAGACGTTTCCATCCCGAGTGGTCCGAAGTCTCTATGATAAGTAATAAAAAAGTTGGATGTGATTTTATAGAAATGTAAATATTTTCAGGGGCAATAACTACTAGAAGGGGGGCTCAGATCCTTTCGGTATGAATAGATTGAAGAACCCTCTAAGTGTACTGAAGACATTGGTAAAAGTTTCAAATTTCTATCTCTTGTGGTTTCAGAGGAGTAGCGATAACAAGCTTTTCAGTCAAAAGGGGCAATTACTCTGTAACTATTTAAAAGAAGGAGCCAAGGTGATATA
This sequence comes from Magallana hongkongensis, assembly GCA_015776775.1. NCBI lineage: Eukaryota > Metazoa > Mollusca > Bivalvia > Ostreida > Ostreidae > Magallana > Magallana hongkongensis. The sequence continues at coordinate 62,001,667 of CM027473.1, read as the reverse complement.
TTTTAAAATGTCTTAAGATGTCCTATTACATCCATGAAAAAGTTTTTCTCTACCACCCTAAACAAAAGAGATCCAAAAACCCATTAATTTCCAGATTTGCAGATGACCTTGACCTTTGACCTTTATGTCATTTTGTTCGGCCAAGATAGACGCTTCTATCCCAAGTGGTCCGAAGTTTCTATGACAAATAATAAAAAAGTTGGAAGTGATTTTAAAGATATGTTAATACGTTCAGGGGCAATAACTACTTGAAGGAGGGCTCAGATCCTTTCGGTATGAATAGACTGAAGAACCATCTAAGTGTACTGAAGACATTGGTAAAAGTTCCAAGTCTCTATCTGTTATTGTTTCAGAGGAGTAGTGATAACAAGCTTTTTGTACACAAGGGCAATAACTTTGTAAGTTCTGGGAGTTATCGAGCAAAGGGTCGTTTGGTACCATAACTTTTAATGGTCAATTACATAAAGAAAAAATTGTTTTAATATCTCTTGAAATAAAAAAGCTGTCCCTGGAAAAAAAGAGAAGAAAAAAAATAATAAAAAACATAAGAAATACAAAAGGTCTTTCACCTGAAAGGTGGAAAGACCTAATAATAATAAAAAACATAAGAAATACAAAAGGTCTTTCACCTGAAAGGTGGAAAGACCTAATAATAATAAAAAACATAAGAAATACAAAAGGTCTTTCACCTGAAAGGTGGAAAGACCTAACTTGTAGACTAATTGTTCTCGAACAATTAGAGGTCTTTCCACCTCATTGTGTTTTATGATTGAAATAAGATTGCTTCAATAGAATAAAATCTTTTTTATCAGTGTTACTTCATAAAAAAGCTTAAAAAGATTAAGTATGTAATTTTTTATTGCTTGACCTTGACCTTTGACCTTTACGTCATTTTTATCTGACAAGGTAGACGCTTCCATACCAAGTGGTCAGATGTATCTATGATTATTGATTCAAAAGTTATTTGTGTTTTTATTTTATGTTCGAAACTTTCAGGGGCAATTACTGCTAGAAAGGACCTTTGGACCCTTTCGGTATGAATAGATTGAAGGAGCGGCCAAGTGTACTGAATACATTAGTAAATGTTTCAAGTCTCTACCTCTAACGGTTTAAGAGCAGTAGCGATAACAAGCATTTTGTACAATAGGGGCAAGAACTCTATAATTGTTACATGGTAAGGGTCGAAGGGTTATATTTTGAAATGTCTTATGATGTCCTACTACATCCATGAAAAAGTTTTTCTCTACCATGCTAAACAAAAGAGATCTAAAAACTCATTTATTAAGAGATTTCCAAATGACCTTGACCTTTGACCTTAATGTCCTTTTGTTCAGCCAAGGAAGACGCTTGCATCCCAAGTAGTCCGAAGTCTCTATGATAAGTAATAAAAAAGTTGGAAGTGATTTTAAGGAAATGTAAATACTTTCAGGGGAATAACCACTAGAAGGGGGTCTCAAATCCTTTCGGTATGAATAGACTGAAGAACCATCTAAGTGGTAAAAGTTCCAAGTTTCAATCTCTTATGGTTTCAGAGGAGTAGCGTTAACAAGCTTTTCGTGCAAAAGGGGCATTAACCCTGTAACTTTTTAAAAGAAGGAGCCAAGGGGCTATATTTTAAAATGTTTTAAGATGTCCTATTACATCCATGAAAAAGTTCTTCTTTACTACACTAAACAAAAGAAATCTAAAAACTCAATAATTAAGAGATTTTCAGATGACCTTGACCTATGACCTTTATGTCATTTTGTTTGGCCAAGATAGACGCTTCTATCCCAAGTCGTCCGAAGTCTCTATGACAAATAATAAAAAAGTTGGAAGCGATTTTATGGAAATGTAAATACTTTGAGGGGCAATAACTACTAGAAGGGGGGGGGGGGCTTAGATCCTTTCGGTATGAAAAGACAGAAGAACCCTCTAAGTGTACTGAAGACATTGGTAAAAGTTCCAAGTCTCTATCTCTTATGGTTTCAGAGGAGTAGCGATAACAAGCATTTCGTACACAAGGGCAATAACTTTGTAAGTTCTGGGAGTTTTCAAGCAAAGGGTCATTTGGTACCATAACTTTTCATGACCAATAACATAAAGAATAAATTGTTTCAATATCTCTTGAAATAAAAAAGTTGTCCCAAGGAAAATAGAAAAAAAAATTATAAGAATGATAAAAAACATAAGAAATACTAAAGGTCTATCACCTGAAAGGTGGAAAGACCTAACTTGTAGACTAATTGTTCTCGAACAATTAGAGGTCTTTCCACCTCATTGTTTTTTATGTTTGAAATAAGATTGCTTTAATAGAATAAAGTATTTTTTTCTGCGTTATTTCATAAAAAATTGTCAAACGATTAAGTTTGCAATTTTTTATTACTTGACCTTGACCTTTGACCTTATATCATTTTGATCTGACAAGGTAGACACTTCAATACCATGTGGTCCAATGTATCTATGATTATTGATTCAAAAATTATTTGTGATTTTATTAAATGTTCGAAACTTTCAGGGGCAATAACTGCATGAAAGGGAATATGGACCCCTTCGGTATGAATAAATGAAAGGAGCGTCTAAGTGAACTGAATACATTAGTAAAC
>CM027473.1:61949709-61996482 GCA_015776775.1 Magallana hongkongensis | reverse complement strand
ATAACTAGAGACGAGCTCGTTGCAAGCAACGATTAGGTCTTCCGTCGTAGCTGCGTCATACTTGTGACGTAATATAAAAATTGATACCTGACCATGGTGCAATATTAGATGTATAAACACTGTGTAAAAGAAACAAAGTACATGTATATAAGCAAATACAGATCTTTAAAAGTTGTCTGAAGTTTGATTCGCCGCATGTTGTTTTTTGCATGTGCATTTTATTTTGAGAAACTTATCGAATCATCATAATTGACTCAATATTCACAGAATATGGACGACGATTATAATCACACAGTGGGTATGCCCGGTATGAACGTAAAAAGACCAAACATTTTACTCGCATTTTTTATCGAAAGCAAGGGCCAATGAATCTTTTAGAATGTATGCGGAGATCCTGGAAATTTTACAGGGGGTTCTGAAGAATAATTTTGTTTTTTGAGGGGGGGGGGGGAGGGGGCATGCGCAGATAAGAAAAATTTTCCTGGGGTGGGGGTTGAGTGTCTGACGGTTATTTGAGTTTGCCTGGGGATGTCCGAGGCATATTTTTGTAATTTTATATTGTACATGTAATGGAAAGAAATTTTGCGGGGGTTGGGGTGGGGTCTGGAACCCTCACCCTACTCTTCTTGATTCGCGCATGGGGAAGGCCGATGCCGGTAATTTGACGGTAATTTTAATCATTTTTATTTAATTAATCATTTTCAAAATTATCGGAATTCCAATATTACCTTTAAACGCAGTTAAAACTTAAAATACGAACCATTTAGTCTTGGTGAGTATTCGGCCAACATGCGTCCGCGTACGAAAGAAATGGCAATATTCAAGAAAGGACTATATATGGTATGGGCCTAAATGGCCCCCTAAAAGGAATATCATCATTTTACTGTGATTCTTTGTTTTCTTTGTACAGATATATATGTGGTGTTTTAACTTAATGTTCATTTTGATTCAAGTGCCCACAATTTAGAAATACGGCATTGTAAAGACAACCTTTTCCCGCCATTTTTGCATTTCAGCATAAAAAGCTTGTTTTCAAGCAGTTTTTCTTTCAGGAAACATAGAGCGCATGCTTGAACCAACAAAATATTTTAATCAGAGATATATCTAGCCAAGTCTAATGAGTGACAAAAAATTTGTCCTGGTTCAAGCATGCGCTCTATATTTCCCGTTCGTAAAAGGATGAGAAAAATGTCAATTTTCGACTGATTTTGATTGAATTATAGAAATAGCGTCACTTCTGACATCATATACTGCAAGTGAGTGCAAATAAATCAAACAAATATGTGAAAAATATATATTATATCAACTCTTCTAAATTATAACATAACATTTTATTGTACCCGAAACACTTTAAAAAGGTTGAATTATGGGGGCCAAATTTAACTCTTATCATATATAGTTCTTTGGATGGACGATCTGGGTCCTAGGTCGTCCATCCGATTCTTTTTCAGACTAAGAGCTACAGAACTGCACTTAAAGAATATCAAACTGATTATGTTTATTTATTTTGTCTCAAAGAATCAGTTTTTTAAATAAAGTTTTATCTTAAAAAAAAAGAAATCGGGCACAATTTTCAATGTTAGCATTTTACAATTTAAAGGTCTAATCAAATTTTGAATGAAGTTTCAAGATACTACTCTTCGTTGTTTTATACGAAATATTGCGTGGAAAAAAGATTTACATCGCATATATATTATAGAACTAATTTCTTCTCTTTTTTATTTACATCAAAATAAATCCAAGAAAAAATCTAAATATTTTTTTTCCCTTTATATGTGTTAATGAAAACGTTGATCAGCAAGGGCCGGTTCTATGTCGTGCAAGCACCTACTTAATAGATTGTTACACGGATCTACCACGATGACAAATATCGAAAAGGCAATATTGTGGGTGAAGGATGAAAGTGTAGTTTGTTTTTTAGGTTTATTTTTGATAATTTATTTATCTGGATCAATTTGGTCTGTTGGTTTGTTTTGTTTATTGAAAAGGGGAATAAAGAAAATGAGTAATTTCCGATATGAAGTCAAGCATATATTTTCATATTATCATTGACTTAAAACATGTTGGAAAAAAGAAATATTGCATCAAGCAGTTAGTTATTATGCGCAGATTATGCATTCCTCTATGGTTTTCACAATTGCATGTATCAGTTACTACACGTATTTGCGTACGGAGAAATAAATCTCCGAAGAGATGATATAGTTATCAGTTAAGTTCCAGATTGTCTTCTGCACATGCAAGCACGTGTGTAATCCTGATTTAAAAATAGGTATAATGTCCGGGGAGGGGGGGGGGGGGGTCATCGCAACAAAACTGTGTATAAGCGTACTAGAGTGTACATTGTTAATTAATAATTGATGTTGAATTGTTATTAACAAACAAAATCATAAATTTATAATAACAAACACTAAAATGCCAGGGAGTTCTGCTGGACGCGATTTCATTTGTCTTCAATTAATAGGGTGTAGGGATGCCCGCCTACTTAATACATATGCTCACGCGTCAACAGATTAAAAATGACTGTATTTTGGATTTATAAATCGCTCTAAAACATTCGATCTGATATATCGTTGTTAACAATTCAAAACTTTGAACGATTAAATTTGTTTTTATACCTAGTACCCCGACCCTCACGGAAAAATCCATTCAGATCAATGGAAATTTCATTTACAAGACTCCGCGCCAGAATCAGGATGTCTCATTCATTAATTGTTTCGTAGTTATAGTGGACGAGTCCAAAATAGGAATTTTGAGACACATCATACAATGTGAACATATGCCATGAATGCAGTTTACTTTGCGTCTATTTTCTTATTTTGAGAGTCCTTTTTATCATGTTTATCATGGCTTGAAAATGACAGAAGGCCCTTGAATGTTGTTATCTTTATGCAGGCACGTAGCATCCTTTTTGAAAGTGTGGGGGGGGGGGGGGCAGACTCATCCAAAAAATCTTGACAAGCAAAAAAAAAAAAAAACTCCCAATTTCAATCCTAATTTCCTTATTTTTATATAAATTTTTTACATCCTTGATAATTCAATTTTTTATAAGCAAATTTTAAAAAAATTAGTTGCTGTGAGAAAAAGTGGGGGGGGGGCCCACAAGCTTGAATTAATAATTGCCTGAGGATGCATCTTTAATGTGTCAACATTTATATTCATAATTGATGAAAACGTTATATGGGATGTAATAAGCACAATGAGCAAGAGTGTTCAATTAAAAGGGCATTTCACATTGCACGTGTGTAATCCTGATTTAGAAATAGATTGCCATATTTGAAAGGTCAAAAAAAAAAAAGAGGGAGGTGTCATCGCAAGATGATACACATTGTCTAAGTAGTACAATGTAAGTAATAGTTGGTGTTGGATTATCATCATTAACAAAGAATCATCAGTTTGGATTAATTAAAACAAATATAAATTCATATAATTGGAATATTTACTGGAGGGGCTACGTACAAGTAATTCGCCGAAGTGGGGTACGTGTGACCCGATTTTCGATCAATTGGGCGATTTCATTCATCTGGAAAAGGGTTTCACTCGCGTGTACAAATGTAAATGTACATCTAACAATTGCTAGTCAATTAAGTGTGTATGTTAATTCGATAGATTTCTTCTAAAACATTCAATCCAAAGTATAATATATGTAGTTATTAGTTGACACCCTCCCAGTGGATCTATGCCGATGGATCTTTCTGAGATCTCAGCTGTTGCGTGAATGGTAAAGAAAGACTTCGCGCCATAATACGTCTCATTCATAATTTTGGCTCGCCGATTAGTGGGCGAGTCCAAGTTAGGCCAGAGCACATGATGTGTAGATGGTCTTACCCACTCTATTTTCTTAACTGGTCATATAATAAATAGAGATATCATGGATCTTTCACTTTTGTCGGAGCATGTAATAAATGGAACCAAAAAATTAAGTAATTCTAATTGAATTAAATTGAAGTTAAAATGTAAATACCCCCTCCCACCTACGGATTAGGATTTTCAAAATTCCCCATTTTTTAAATTCCTTGTCAAGATTTTTTTTTTGATGAAGCTGCCCACCTAAACCCCCCCCCCCAACACACACACACACAAATAACGATGCTACATGTACGTGTTTGAATATCCTTTCCTATATGGTTAGAAATAACAAAATGTCTTTGATTTTGCATCTAATATATAACAAATTCAATTTTCAATTTGGCTGTTTGAGATTATTCGATACATGTACATTCCTAAAATGATTTAAAATAATGAAATTATTTAATTTCCAGTGATATACAGGTACATGCACTCGATCGAAGAAAAAGATTGAAATTGCTTCTAAACTCTGCGCGTTCAGTTTAATAATTTATGATCCGCAGCGAAAATTAAATTTCATTTCTTATAAGATAGCCTAATTGATACAAGCATGCTTCCATTGAATACATTTGGGTAGTCAGGCAAGCTTTTTGGAAAGCTATTGCTTGTATAATATTAAGGTCAAACGCGACCTTCATGTGTCTTCCATTTTTTCCTATCTCCACAATGTGAATTAAGATTTCCACTTTTGTTATTTCATAATTAAATTTTTATGTAATATGATTTTTTTGGTTTGAATATAAAGTGTTCAAATTAAAATATATAGTATGACTTTACTTATAAGCATTCAAATGCATTTTGCGTGCTATTTTAAGGGAAGTTCGAAATATTCTAGCTCCAAAACGAGCCTGGTAATGTACTCTAATTTTTTTGGAATTAACAGGTTTAAATGTTAATAAATAAGGAATGAAATATCAAGGAAAATTATGTAAAATTGAGGAACGTTTCGTCTGTCCTTAATTAAAATAATATAAATAGACATCATAAATCCCATATCAAACGACATATAACCACTTGAATCTGCGCGTCTTTTAATGAAATTATGAACAGCGGCAATTCTAAGTTAATGTTAGCTGCAAGTCTGTATAGCACTTGTATGCAAAATTTCGGATGGTACTTAATTTTTCCAGACGGAGAGCTACATATTTGCAGCTAAGGTAACTAATAATGCTTCCGATGAAATACTTTGTTTAGTAATGCAAGGTTTTAAGAGAGCAATACTTATTTGTTTAAAAATAACACCCTAATACTTCGCATTTCATTCGCTGTTTGTAGAACAAGCAGAACCAGTATCAGTTCGATCCCTACCGTATGTACATTGTTCGAATTTAATAGCCCTTGCATTGGATTGCTTTGCATGTACAAAATATCTTTTAAAAATTCAACACTGAAAGTGTTTATCTATATGGCTATTAATCTATATGTACATGTACACATAGCGTACACATGTGATTCAAAATACCCCAAACGGAAAAATTCACTTATTGAGTCTACATTTTATAGAATTTGCAAAAAATACATTGCGGGTCTGAATGTTTGTTAACGTGTCAATCTATCAATATACAGTTTGTTAATTATTTTCGATTGCTAAGGCTACATCGTTTTTGATGAACATTGAACAACATTTTTTCCATGCCATTATTTCCACGGAAGATAGCGAGTACAATTATAAAGCACAATTTATTTAATTATATCTTTAATATTGTGTACTAGTATGTAATAAATTATTTATAAATTGCTGCCGAAGGTTGTTTGGTATTTTCGTTTGTAGATGCATTGCAAGTAAAAAACGTGAAACGCGGGGCAAGTCATAATTAATATCCCTAATAACCGTTACTTAAAAATAGCGGCTTTGGATTCAAATATTATCGTATACGAATATTAAGTTAACTTTTTAAAATCATCTCCACGATGATAATATTATATCCATCGGAAATCAGTATTTTGTTTTGCTTTAAAAGAAATGTTCTATCGGGAGCAATCCCGCGTTCGTTTAAATTGCCAGCGTACATTTGTCATGTCAGTAATACACATTGTGCTTTATATGACGGCCGTGTATAGGTACTGTAGAAAAGTTGAGTTTAATTACCATGCATTCGAACCATTTAATTAACACATCTCCCATACTGAAACAATTCAAAATGTCTCTGTTACAGTAACACAGCGGGGCGTTAAACATGTGTACGTCCAGCTCTACAAGCATATGCACTGTCGTCAAGGCGACGGCCTGAATACAGCTAGCGACTCTTCTATCGATCGGTTACCTGAGTCTCGTAATGCATCTAAATATAGAAAGGGGCACAGTTATGAAACAAACAACAAAAATAAGGTCAAAGACGTTCATCTTTATGAAATGAATATGTACATATGAATAAAAACATTTTGGAATTTTATGTAGAATTATTTTTGCTCGCTGCATGTATCAGTTAGTGCATTACAAAAAGCCCTTTCATAACCTCCTAAACGTGCGCACCCCCACAAAAATCGACCGAACTGACAACAATTGTTTCTGCAAATACTGGCTATAAATTACGAAAACATTAAATTGAATACCACGGAAGGATTCAAAATTAATTTCTTTACAACTTTGCTTCAATAATGCATTAGAAATTTTTATTCCTTTACAAGTTATTGACAAGAAACTTTTGACGCATCTAACACCTTAATTATAGGGGCCAGCCCCTTTTTCTGTATACCGAATGAAAGGTCTTGGTAAGACCAAGATCTTTTAAAATACATGTTATAACAAATTTTTATCAGGTAGGAAACTAACACGGAAAATACGCGAATTTTTTTGAATTTTTTTCTTGCCTTTGTTTCAACATCTATACCACCCCTTTTATTTGCATTTAAATAATAAATAAAATATATCTCGCACAAATTCAATGTATTAGCTTCCAAACCAGCCCATCTTTGAGACTCTGCCAGTCATCGTTATAGCTAAACCCCCCTGGACAAAAGAAGTCGTTAAATTTTACTAAAAGGGGAATAACTCAAAACCGAATGGGGATTTTCCTCAACTAAAATATGCAACGACAACATCACGCGGCATGTTATCAGTCCTGAAAATTTCAAAACAATCGGTGAACAAACGAGCGAGATATTAAGGATCAAAGTTGGCGTCTAGAAGAAAAAAAAAAATAACTAGAGCAAAGCTCGTTGCAAAGCAACGAGTGGGTTTTCCGCTAATGTCGAAAGCAACGCTAGAAGTACGTCTAAGAAGCAGAGTTCTTAATCTAGTAACAAAGAAACCTAAGTACAAAAAGATAAAGAAAACGAATGATTTTTGGTACAACTTAACATAATCCGAATGGTTTTAAGCACGACTTAACCAAAAACCCTTAACCATTTCAAGAACGACTTAACAAAAAAACAATGTGTTTAAGTACGACTTAACAAATTTGACTTCATTTTAGGTACAAGTTAACTTTACCTTGAACTAACATCTTTTTTCTTAACCCAGAATGTAAAATTAAAATTTACGTAAAAAATCAATTTTGTTTAAAACATAATTCTGAGCAACTTTTCCTGTTCACTGCTTTTCAAAGGGTTGACCTTTCGTACTGTGTGCTCGTTGCGTCATTAATTGTCAGAAACTTATCGATGTAAAGTTTACTTTACTGTACCTCTGTGAATATTTTCTATGTAAAATTACTATGAACCAGACAACATTGAAATGGTGAACATTTCAAAGGGCCCCGCTTATGTTATTTCAGAGAATTTTGCTTTGACCTTGACCTTTAACTTGAAATTTTTCCAGCTGGCATAGAACTTTTAATTCAATTTCATTCCCCCTAACATACATGCATTTTTGTTCAATCTGACCAAGATTAAGCATATTTGGAAAATAATCTACTGTCTAAAACTAATTTTAAAAAGATCTGCTATGACCTTCACATTGACAGACTTGGTTCAAGGTCACTGCACGCCATTAACCAATAAACTCTGTAAAGGTAAAATATTAGCCAAATAGGGGCTAAAAGGAGAGTATATCTATGCTCTTAAAATATGGATTTTTGTGTGTTCTGATATGACCTTGACTCTTCATCTACATATATCATTCGAGGTCATTGCATATATTTTGATCAAAGGCATCATGTGGGTGAAGTATGAGGCTGAATGGAGCAAAGGGAGAGAAGATATACTCCGGACAAGGATTTTTAAAAATAAAATTCTGCTATGACCTTCACAGTTTCTTTTCACTGAAAATAGGTTCAAGGTCACTACATACCCTTTACTCAAATGCTCTGATTATGTGAAGTCTGAGCCAAATAGGGGTTAGTAGAAAGTATATATGCTCTCAAAAAAGGATTTTTGCATGATCCGATATGATCTTCACCTGTTACCTAGAAATTTCATGCAAGGTCACTGCACATCGTTTAACCATCGAGACACTCTGCGAGTATTAGCCAGATTGGACCAAAGGGAAAAAAGATATGCCCCAGACAAGGATTTTATATATATAATTCTGCTATGACCTTAACCTTATACCTAAAAACATGGTTCAAGGTCACTGCGCATCCTTCAACCAAAGGAACCCTGTGGATGAGGTATGAGCCAGATTGGGCCAAGGGGAGAGAAGCTATGCTCCAGTCAAGCAATCTCGGATGGACAGACGGACAAATCGATCACTAGAAGGAGCCCGCATAAACATGCCTTTTTATCTAATTTAAAATAGTATCCATGCTACAGACCCTGAAACGTACTACTACACCAAAAAAGCGTGCGACTTTCGTGCGAGAAACGTTCCGTGTAAACCGTTTAGCGTTTCGTGTAAACCGTTTAGCGTTTCGTGTAAACCGTTTAGCGTTTCGGGCAAAGCGTGCAGCGTTTCGGGCAAAGCGTGTAAATCGTTTCGGGCAAAGCGTGCGAGAACCGTGTGAAACGTTCATCAGATTTCATTCGGAACTATCTGACAATTTAATTGTTTCAAAATAGCGCTCGTGTTAAACGTTACTTTAAACTGTTTGTGATTGGCCAAACTCCTTTGAGATATTCTCGTGAAAAAATCTATAAGAAATAATATACTTATCTTTTTACAAAATTGAATTAATTCTTAACAAACAAAAGAAAAGTACACGTATGTATTGAAAGAATACCAGTTACTGAGACTATTCGGCTGTGTACAACCAGTACACATAACCTCGGACATCGGGTGAGACCTGCACCTGGCTGAACCTGTCAATCAAACTCTGTGTATTCGTTTTCATTGGATGGTCACGCGTCTCTTTTTTTGTCAATAGCCAATAGAAATTTAATGACTTCAAGGTAGTCGGAATCAGTATTTGATGATGCACACAATTTCAATGATAGATTATTTAACATTAATTTGAACAAAATTAAATGTAAACATAGAAATAGAATATACTTTTTTATTTCTATGAAATGGGAGAAGAAAATTCTTCTGAATACCGATTAAGAATATTTCTACAAGTTGTTATTTTAATTATTTAAACACTGATTACGGAAAACAACAAGTAATTAACACACTGAAATTTTATTTATTTTATTGTTTAATCGATTGATTTTTTTCTGTGATTTATGTACGGAACATTCGTTTACGCGAATGATTCGACATAAGAAAAAAAAATAATCGGTTGTTTTATAGCATTTTCTTACTTATGTGACTAATTTTATTTTACATAACTTTCAAAATTATCAATGTAAATAATTACGGGTTTATTTACTGTTAGTATTTTTACATCGTATTCTCTGAAACCAATAAAAATATTAATGTGAGAAGAAAAAACAAATCCCGCCGAATACTGAAAAACTGTTTTCAGTTTGTCATCATGCGGATGTTATTTTTGGTATTGAATATTATGTTACGGTAACTTTTTCTTTGGAATTTTTATTTTTATTTTTTACGGCACTAATAAGAATCATGGATATTTCTTTTGAGCAATAAATATATTTATAGATGTAATATTTTTGGCTAATTCTGTGAAAAAATATTTTTTTGCTTTAAATAGAAGTACCAAATTAATTTAATTAATCAATTCAATACTTATGTACATATTTTTCTAATATCAGTATTTCTATTATTTCGTGTTTTCTTAAAATTAATTCTTACTAACAGAGTCAGGGTAAAATCCGAGAGGACTCGAATCGATCAGAATAAAAGCGTGTCCAAAGCCTGTGAAAAGCGAATAAATCGTTTCGTACGAGAATCGTTTCGTGTAAACCGTTCAGCGTTTCGTGTAAATCGTTTAGCGTTTCGGGCAAAGCGTGCAGCGTTTCGTGTAAACCGTTCAGCGTTTCGTGTGAACCGTTTAGCGAGCGTGTAGCGAGCGGGCAGCGAGCGTGTGGTGTAGTAGTACGTTTCAGGGTCTGTATCTGCCCTTGGTGAATAGTCATCAAAACCATTCATCAGCAGAATTTGATTTCCCTCCTTTTTAAGGTGGTATGGGACATCTGTCGATATTAATGTGGATTAAAGTACTATATAATTGAAAAATTTTCACCGGTTTAGAATTTTCAAATTTTACAATATTTAACCAAAAAATAGCTTTTAAAAATATTTGAAAAGGTAAAAATTGTAAAAACCCCAGCGGGATTCGAACTCATGACTTACAGGTTCCTAATAAACCCTCTAACCCACTGCGTTAAGGAGTTAGGTGACCATTTTTGAAAAGAAACTACATGTACATATATAATTACACTTTATTTTATTGTTTATTTCGATAAACAATACGTCACAACATGGAAGTGTCCCATATCACCTTAAACTCGGAACACCTCTGACCTAATAAGATCGCCGCATTAAATACAAAGTTTGATTAACTCTAATTTGTTTATCATCAAGAAATTCTGCATCGCTGACAAATAAAGTTTTCTTCTGTATAATGAAATACCAATTAACTGACTATTCGGACAATAGCAAGTTTATTGTCCCACTCCACAGCAACTATTTCCCTTGGCTTTGCCTCATTAAATAGTTGCTGTCTTGGGGGACAATAAACTTGCTATTGTCCTCATACCCATTAGGGGCCTTAATATTGCTTACCAATTCCAACAAGAGACATCCCTCTAACTATTGATAATCATTAAAATTCATTTCATGAATCTACGCAACAATGATAAACCTTCAAGTACAGTCACTCTCAATTTTACAAAAATATTGACGATACTTTATCCGAAACTGTTCCTTGTACCTTTAACTTAGTACACTAACATTTTTATGAAAAGACGGTTTGTCTTAGAATAAGAAAGCTAAAGCAATTCTGAGAAAAAGAATACTACATATTGCCAATTCCATTGAGGTTTAATAAAAATATGGCCATTTAAGTGAACCCACCATTTCCAATTTCCTTTAGTAAACACAGATTTACAGGGTTCTCCATAGTAAAACATCTTTACCTGACCTTTTAGAGGTCAACTGTTGTTCAACCACCTTTAAAAAGAAACCTTATACAATACAACATATGCCTACATGATATAATCATGATAAAAGCTTCACATCACTTAGAAATACCCTTACATGTATACCCCCCCCCCCCCCCCCCCAATCTTTTGATTTTCATAAAAAGTCATGGTTTGAAATGTTTTACCTAATTTTATGAAACGTGTGGCAATTTCCTTGAGTTAATTTCTCACACATATTTGAAAACAATCATCAATGATTCTAAAATTTGATCTTTATTTGTTTATTGTATGATTTGTACCATTTTAATTAACAAATAGACAGCTGTCCTGCTTGTGATTTCTTGTTTTCATGAAAAAAGTAAGCTAACAATCATATTTAGTGAATATCTAATCTATTCTGATTTCTAGTCTCCTTCTAACCATGCTAAAACAGTAAGTTACAACCTACAAGTTAGACATCTGCCTTAAATTAGAATTAAATTCAAACAAACCCAGGTAGCTGAAGACAGAGTTGATTTCAATGAAAAATGTTCAAATTTGACATGTTTTTCTACTTTTTTTATGCATATATACCTTAGAAAGGTAGAAATCGGTTGTTTCTTGTTCATTTCAAAAGTAATTATCATAGCAGATGTTATTTCAAAGTCAAATGTACATTTACATATCCTACATGTAATCTTAATGCAGACAATTAAATAGAGGGGGGGGGGGGGGGGGGGTGGATTTTTCAATTATGTAAACACATCTAAATATCTTTATGAAATAAAAAATAAAGGAAACATAATTGCATACTTTTATTGAAAAACAAATTTTCACAGCAATTATGAATTTCTTTAAAGAGCCTTAATTTTGTTTTCATAATTTCTTATCAAACACAAACCACAACATGGCATGATGCTTTCTTCAAGTTCCATTATTGTTCATGCATTATTGGATTTAATTTGAATTACCGGTAAATAGTCTGTAGAACACAAGGAATATGCATGTGGATAGAGGTGACAGGTTAATCTCAGGAGCTGACCCACAAGAATCAACAGGTACCGGTAAAAGCCATGTGGTAACAAGAGGCTGTTTTGAGCTGAAATAAAAAAAAAAATAATTAGCTGTGTTTACATACATGTACTAGTAATAGCTGTGTTTACATTAACATATGCATAGTATTTCTGTAAAAAATACACTGACCATGCAGTGTAATAAGTATGACATATCCCAATACATGATATAACATTTAGGCAGTACAAGATCAAAAAATTGCATATCAAGTCATAATATAATATTAAAAAAATTTCATAGGTATAAACACTTATCAAATTGAGAGAGAGAGAGAGTTTGAGAGAGAGAGAGTTTATTACGGTACCGTACTTGTAGTGCAACAGTCAATATTTCAATTCGTAAATTACAAATGAATATTACCCACCGAACAGCGTCAAAGTACATGTACTGGTATTAGCTTCTGGTATACCATTTTTTATCAATTCTACTGTGTTTTGTTTTTTTTGGCAAATAAATTTAGCGAGGGTTTTTGTTTATTTTCTTATAAATTACATGTTTTAAAAACAATACTATGTGTAATAAGCATAAAACATGTATGAGTAAACTTAATGAAGAATATTTAATAGATTATTTTTCACAGAATGTGGTACATTACATGTATGTCAATCTTTATAAAACTAGCGTATATTTCGTGCGCCATAAATTGCAAGTTTTTTGTAAATATCATTTACTTGCATGATAGGTATATAATTATGGTCTAACCAAAATTTTCTTCATAAAGCTACAGCTGTATGTACCACATATATGTTTTGTCACAAGTATACATTTAAAAAAAAATACCCAAATTCCAACAGTTGAAATAAACTCAACTCATTCTCTGATAAGTTCATTGTGTTTTGTGCGTGCATATCTTATTTGTCTGCTGCAACAGCAGCCAATCAGCGGTAAGCTGAATCCACAAAAAGAAAGTTTGTGTTTTAGGAGCGGGTAAATTGTTTATGCGACACTGTCAAGAAAACCACACCAAATAATAACAAGAAACATAAATATTCACTTAAATGTATTGTGTTGTAAAGTAAAGGTTTTTAACACTTATTGCATCTTGCAAAACATGTGATGACCCTTAATCATCTGTCATATATCTGATATACATGTATATGTAAAAGATGGGAGAAATAACGATAGAACAAACTGGGATTCGAACCTGGCCCTCTGAATCTCTAGTCAAGTGCTCTACCAACTGAGCTACATGCATCTGGCACCGGTATTCAAACCAGTCTGACCGTCACATTCCTCCCCCCTTAAATGATCTTCACCCTTGAAGATCACCCCTGGCAGGATCGAGTTAACCTGTTAGTTCCAGGGGTTGGTCACAACACCAATATTGTAACAGGATGGTAGAAATAATGAAGGACCAAACCGGGATTTGAACCTGGGCCCCCTGAATCTCTAGTCAGGTGCTCTACCAACTGAGCTATCTGGCACTGGTATTCACACCGGTCTGATCGTCACATATATAAAGAATTATTTTAAACAATGTTGTTCAATAAAAAATAACACTCGCAACCTTCAGTTTTTGTCTGTAATTAATCAATATTGGCGTGCGACCAGTTCTCGCCGAGTACCATTTCTCACCAGTGCATTGTTACGTCATTTTATCAACACATAAAATTACATACGAAAATATGATGTAACAGTGCACCAGCGAGAAATGGTCCTCCGCGAGAACTGCTCGCACGCCAGTACTGCCAGTAGTCAGATTAAAAAAAGAGAATAAAAAATTACATTTAAAACATTAACAAATACAATTTAAGTACACATCATAACTGCATGCTAAACAAGAAAAATTATGTGAACTGGTAGAATGGTACGCATAGTTCTAACTTGTAACCTACATGTAGAAGTACATGTACCGGGTACCTGTTGGTCTGCTAAACCTCTCTAATGATACAATGATCGGCATCATAAAGATATTAAAGGCATGTTTTAACTCTGAAGTCTGAAATATACAATTTTATTTACTTGAAGTTATGTCTACAGGGGTATTCATGACTACATTTGGAGTCTTCTGCACAAGAATATATGATATGTTTCTAATTAGACCCTGCTTTGAATTTTGAGTTGAAAATTCACAATCTGTTATTTTTTTAAATAGATAAATTCAGTTACCCTTTCCAGTCCCCCATGAACCTCGAGCGAGTCTAAACATCCATGAAATATGTAAAAATTACACGTTAGTAAACAAACACCCACATCATAACAAAAACATCTAACAGTGTGCACGTACTTACATGTACATCTATACTATATACTAAATTTTAACCAGTTAACAAGAAACTTTAAAAGGAGTAAAAGCCTCACCTTCTTCAGTTAACATCCTCATAAATCACACACTTTAATGTCCATCTTTTCTCCTTTATTACTCGTAGCTTATCAACGGCTGATCGTCGACAGAAGTGTGGCTGTCAGAATTTCCTCGTAAACGATTCACACGAGAAAAATATCCTCCTTAAACAAATATGTAGTATTGTTCCCTGTGCATGTTCATATGTTTCACAGTAAATTGAAAATGCATGTATACACCGAAAGAATACACAACTTCTCTTCTGCATTACGGCTCTCTTTTTTAGCCGGGCTCTGCTGAAAGCAGAGTCCTGGCTATAGGCAGGCCAATCGCCAATGTTACTATAAATAGCACAAATAAACAAAAAACCAAACAGCGTCATGGTAAAGCTTCCGCTATACCAAATAGTTACACAAAGAGCCACGTTTTGTCAAAAGTGTTGGCATTTTGTTTCTTTTTTTAAATTTCGAATGAATTGTCTATCTTTTTTAGTTTTCTTACTAATAACGTGTTTTTTAAACATTACTATGCATTTTGGACACATACAATGCGCATGAATTTCCATGAACTACTTTGCTGCACGATGAAGAAACGGGGATTGAATATATAATGCTTGTTGCAAAATTCAAGGCAGCAACTGTTGAACTTTTTAACTTCTACTAGACAGACTTATTTTTTGTTTATAGCCGCTTACAAAATTTGTTCGCTCTCTGATGCTTTGCCGACATTAAAAGCATGAGAGAGAGAGAGAGAGAGAGAGAGAGAGAGAGATTTTTTCAGTCTTTACTACACAATATGCATAAAGGCACACAAAAAGAGCCCGGCTTTCAGTACTTCAGTACTTTGATTCTACAATGCCGTTCGTTACTGTTTACATTCGGCGCGCGCGCGGGGGTTACATACAGGGGCGCCCCGACAAATAGTTGCACATAGAACGTTTAAACATGTTCAATAATGTGTGTTCATTGAATTCATAAATGATATAGATGAAAAAAATGAAATTGAATCACAACAATTTATCTAAGACGCAACACAACGTAATGCAGTAAATGCCTGGGCCTTAAAGTGGCATTTGTTCGCTTGTGTGTCTATGTAGACATATTAACTCGTTCATGTACGATTCTCACATATTTGTTTTATGAAATTTGAAAAAAAATATAGCACAGAACTTGTTTAATTTGATACCAAATGACATTATTTAATATATTAACAATGACTGAATTCATTTTTTTTCATTAAATGATAATGATTTTTGCTATCAGAAAAATACGTGTATGAGCTGCTGACCCCTAATTATAGGGGCCAGCCCTTTTTTCTTAATTTCAAATGAAAGCTCTCATTATTCTAAACAACTTTTGCTCTATATGTATTAACAAAATATTTTTAGTTTAAAGGTTATTATACAAAGAACAACAAAATTTCAGACCCCCCAAAACCTTATACTTTACCGGCAAATAGCTTAAAAACTAAAAAACATTTTGCCAAACTTTTCATGCCAGCAAAACTATACAATGTTACCAACAATTCTGCTAAATTTCATGCAACTATCTTTTGTAGTTCCCGAGATCAACTCTGGACAAAAGACCCCCCAATTTTCAATTAAAGGGCAATAACTCATAACCGGAAGTGAATTTTAAAAATTTGAAAAAAACGTCTCGAGATATTAACATTGTCTACATACCCTGAAAGTTTCATAACAATCAGACAACAAATGTACGAGAAATGGCCTACACAAAATTTGCGGATAAAAAAAAAAAATAATAACTAGACACGATCTCGTTGCGAGCAACGAGGAGGTCTTCCGTCCGATTTTTAGAAGGTGAAATGACGTCATCGACTTTAATTATCGACAACAAAACATGGTATGGAAATAGGGGCGAAGAACTAATGCTTTCCTGTAATGCTTTTTATAAGTTCTTTTACGTTGCTTTTTCAAATAGAATAAAATTTTCCAATTGAAATAGAAAAGATTAAACTATTTTACCTCTGGCCCCTAATATCCCTAGATAGGTAACGCATGAGAAAATCATTATATTGTTGGGATATTGTTGGGAACGTATTATACATAAAGTCTGTCCCAAGATATTTTTGCCACACATTTTCTCAAATTATTCGATATTTGTAAATATCTCTTGATTCAGACGAGGTTCATTCGATAGTATGAAAAAATCCTAAGATTTCCCTTTTGTAACGTCCCCTTTAGCTTGTCAGGTTTAAATACACGGCTAAAAAAAGAATGTCTACGGGGATTTTGCATTGCATCGGCCATTATAAAGCCCGGATGAAAACGTTGAAAAATTGTGCTAGATATTCCGTGAGACTTCCGAATTGAGAAAAGATGTAAACATTCCCCATTATAAATCTCCGTAGGAAATCTGTTTTTGATCCTGTGAATGTTTACGAAGGAAAAATAGTAATTTCTGAATGAAGTTTGACCCCCTAAAAAACGTTAATACCTAATTACGTAACACATGATAAAATCAATAGATTTCTTGGATACATAACAGTTGAGATCGACACAAAATTTAAAATTTTGATTAATTCATGTGATTTTGAATGACCATAGTTGTGAATGGAATTGTAGATCATTTTGGAATATAAGCGGGTATTGAACATAATTAATGCACATGATCATGCACATGACAAATAAAGTGTCTTACACATGTAAATCTTAATGTAAAAGCTGCTTGGTCCAATTTTCAATAAAATAATTGTATGCTTTTAAACGATGGTTATGCTAAGTATGTGTGCAATAATATACGTTGCAGTAGTTTTCCCGGTCAATTAAGCCATATTTAAATAAAAAAAATCATGTACATGTTGAAACTCGTTGAATCCGGATGTTGTGTATTACGGCATGCTGCCCAATCCGGCGACATTATTCAGCCCCTTGACATTTTCCCATCATTTTTGTTTTAAAAAAATTGTGCAATCCCGATCCTGTCTATTCTGTAAACCGGCGAAATGAAAAAACATACTGCTTATAATTAGTGAGAGTTATCTCCCGTAGTCCGTCTACTTATCGATCGGTCGGCCTTCTGCGAGATATTTTAAATGCTCAATTATCGACCAATTTTACTGTCGTTGCTATTGATTTAAATAACTGTAAATATAGATCCAAACTAGCAACTCATTTCAGTTAATACCGTAAAGTCTTGTTATGAATTGCAAAAATTAGATAATTAGATTATAATTCACCCCATTTTTTCAGGCCGTGATTCAGGATACTGTGAGAGTAAGACTGCCGATATTGTCTGTTATCCCCGTTGTATGGCTACACGTACAGAGTTGCATATTATTCTAGATCTGTCAAAATGCTATTTTTTTAAAATAAAATTCTCATTATATTAATGTTCATCCATTGTTTCCCTGTATCATAACAGTTCTCGCCATCAGGTGTTTCAGCCACCTGTTGACTTGTTAATGTTTTGTTTAACAATTTACGGTTAAGCATGCACTTTACAGGTAGATCGGATGTTTGAAAAATTATCAATAACGATGATTTGATTCAAAAAGTATTTCCATCGTATGTATTCCGTTATGGATTTATTGTTTCAAAAAAATAATTTAAAATGAAAATTGGTACCGTATAGATAAGATCGATGAAATTTAATATATTTCAGAACAATTGAAAATTTTACAAGAATACACGATCAGGACCAACTGCATTAAATACTAAAATTAATTTCAAACAATGTCCTCTAAACCGGATGTTGCCTAATCCGGCCATTTTTTTTCAGAACCACCCTCCGCCGGATTAGACAATTTTTGGTGTATATCCACAAAATAATCGACATAAAAGGGTTTTGCGTTATTTCGCCTCGTGTTTAAACTGGCCCCTTACGTTGAAGCTAACATGATTGTATTACGACTTTGACATCTGTCTTTTTTATATAATCTATTATAACATATGAAATATACAGCATGACTATTTAAACAAAAATAAAGCAGTGTACATTTGTTCATTAATAGGTTTTATGTTTACATTGTTTATAATCATTGCAAAACATGAAGGATGAATAAACACAATCACTCGAAGGATGAAACCCAACGGTTTCCTTTTTTAAACATTCTAATGATGTATTTTGAGGGGTTTTTTGTATGCCCAAAATTTATTTTTATTTACTTTGAATATTTCTAACGTTGAAGGGAGAGCAATTCCGTGTAAATACATCTATAACTTTGTAAGATCATTCATTTGGTTTGCAAGGAAAATTATTTGATACTGTAATGGCCGACAAATCGGAACATGCAGCTTCAAGAAATTTCTCAACATTTTATACCTCGAAACGTTATTTCAAATCAGGCATCAAACAATAAAGGGAAATGGAAATATTCGGCGGATATAAACGTTAAAGTATTCTTATGATAAAAAATTGTATTTTTGGCAAACATAGATTAATCATTTTTTATCTCCTACAAGATATAATCGCACCTGTGTTTTGTATTCATCTCTTTTAAACTCTTTTTAGCCAAACCTGTAAAAATTCGTGGTCGTTTCACCGTCTTGTTGTAAACCCCGCTGAAATGATTACAATCGATTCGCTGTTGAACGAAACACCCCTGCGAATGTGTTCGGAATGTTTTCTTTATCGTTGCTAAGTAAGTAATAAATCCAGAGGTGCTCGAATGAAAGTTCACGAGACTTCACCAATATTTGTTCACTTCCTGTGAAATTTCGAGCGGAAGTATAAGTGTTCGGATAATATTCTCAAAATACGTAAGTACTGGTCGTTTTTCATATCATATCCTACTGTGATTTATGTTAAAACGGGAAAAGCTTTCAAGATGTATGTCTTATTTTACCATCTAGCAGTTATTTATATTTAACGATAATATTCAGAACAGAGTTATCGTTCGTGTTCAAACACGAAAATATAACCACTGGGTTGCTTAATAAAATCATAGCCATGTTTGATGCTTGTGGTGTGCAATACCATGTTTTAAAAAAAATAATGGGTGTCTGTTTTGCATTAAAACTTAGTATATCGAGCCATTTTCAAGGAACATTCTGCATATAATGGTATAGTCTGTTTCACTATTGATGTTATTACTACGTCAGGCGCGGATCGAAAATTAATCCTCAGAAGGGATCTCTTTTAAGCATGTTAGTTGTTGCAACAGCAGACAAAAAAACTAATTTTTGTATAGTCACATTTATTTCTAGAACACATTTTATTCACCAATTAATGAAGATAAAGTTTAAAATCAATAAACCTCTAGATTTTATATTTGTCTACTATATTAAGAACCTAGATACATGTACTGTGAAATAGACTTTATACACGAGGTACGATTTTTCCTGCGAAACTGAAAGGGTCAAATAAAACCACGTGGTCTAAAATTTGAATGACAATAACATTCGCAGGGGTGGAAAGACTCGACTAGAAAAACTTGCTGCATGGGCCGTCTAACATTATTAATTTTAATGATGAATTCAGAAACTTATAGATTTCAAAAAGTGTCATTTTTTGTTAAGTTGCAGGAACATTGTCATTCATGCACATAAATTTGTACAAAATAAGTTATATGTTATTCAACCAGTGTTTGAAATTTAAGACCGTTCTTGAAATATTTGGGAAAGAAATTTTAGGGGTCATCCTTTCATCTTTTTATCGGGCCCGTGTAACAAAATTTGAGCCATTTCCGAATAACTTTGTGCACAAAAATCGTATATTAAAAGAATGCAGGTAACGGGAGCTTTTAACAGGGGAGCAGGGAGTGCTTTAAAATTCATATTGACATGTATTAATTTACCGTGTAAAATTATCAATCATAGGCATTAGATAACTGCTATTGCCTGATTGGCGAATTTGATTTGCCTATTGACTCCATGACATCTACAATTTCGCTTAGTTAAACGATAACATTTTTTAAAAAAACATATATAAGCATGTACTCCAATCAGGTGTTGTACTTTACAGAACGTGTAAACAGATAGCCATGCTATGACCTTGAATTGCTAGTATTACATAATGGTCACTATGATATTTATGTGTACCTAGATGCTGCGCACTGAATGGTGTTAATGATAATTGACAGAATGAACTCTGTGACTCTTGTAGCAATGCGTAGTATTCCTAAATGATGTTATGAAACCAGGTCATAATACGGGCAGAATAATATCCAAATTGAGAGTTTAACAACATGTGACCTATTTGGCGATTCTGTGTCTGCAACGAATGCTCTAGTATTCTATATTGAGTCATGTATTGTGTATTCTATATATTAACCTTTGTAACCCCACATCCTGCATCCAGACTCTTTGATTGGCAGTTTTGACGGTTTTGTTACTTTAATTAGAAATAAAATATTAATCTTAATTTTGAACACTAAATGTTCACTCATGATCGTCGTATATGGGCCGAACTAGTCAAAACTGTCCATCATAAGTAAAACCTTATATATACCCATATGAAATGAGATTGTGCAGACTCCTGATTTGGGCTGCTATTAGCTGATGTTATTGTAACTATACGATCACGCTTAATAAAACCGCTTGAGAAAGAAATACTGGACTTGTCATCACTAAGTTTGAGCTGACCCTCAATTGGATCCGTAAGATAGAAGGCTTACATGAACTTTCTTGGTGCCAGTGACCAGGACTGAGCGAAGTTCAATACAGAGTAAGGTAAGAACCATTTCTATATGTCTCTTATAGCTATCTCGAAGTAAACAACTTTGTCTAAGCAACCAATATGTCAACAGGTGATGGGTTTTATAAAAAAGAACTTAGAAATCAAATGGAGCAATTAGAAAAACAATTCGCGGGGTTGGGTCAGAACAAAGAAAATAAAGGGCAAGAAACAGGTCAAAATTCTTCAGAAAAAGAACAGATTAAACAAAATACTTTTGAAACATATCATGATGCTAGGCCGTATGAAACTCGTGAACCTCGACACCGAGTCCCAGATCAGGATGATGATAAAGATTTTTTCATTGGTCAAGTTAAAGCTATAACAGCCGCACTCTCAGTACCCCTATCTTCTGTGATAACTCCTTTTGAGGGAGATGCTCAAAAATTTAAACAGTGGATAAAAGAAGTTGAAAAGTACAGTGTTATGTCTGGGAAACAAGGTCATGAGATCCCCATGCTTGCATACATAACGAGTAAGGGTTCAGTGGGGGATTATATTAAAAGGTATTTAGATGAAACAGATGCGTCTGAAGAAATCCCATCTTGGGACGATCTTAAGGAATCCCTTAAAAATAGATTTGCAGAAATAACAGATCCCCAACACGCGTTAGCAGTAATGCGTAAGACTCGACAAAATTCAAATGAAAGTGTTCAGTTGTTCGCCGAGAGACTATTGCAAATCGCGGAAGACGCCTACAGTAATGACAGACTAAAAGAACAATTGGTACAACAACAGTTAGTAGATATCTTTTGTGACGGGTTGACATTCGACTACCTCAGAATGAGAATTTTGCGAGAAAACCCGAAAGACTTAGAATCCGCAATTCAAATAGCAATGCGAGAACAAAATCTGAGACAGAGGCTAGCGATAAGAGGGTCAAATATGACAGAAATTGTACAAAGTAATGACAACAAGCGAACTCTTTCAAATTTTGATACTACTCTTCCCTTATTAAAGGATAGAGCAGATAATCTTACCGCAGTAGAAACAAGGCATGTAGAACCAATGGAAATTGACCATACGCGTAATAGTAGGTGTTTTAAATGTAAACAGGCGGGTCATAGGGCTCGATTTTATACTCAAAATAAACCCCAAGTCAGGTCCAGTCCTCAAATAAATAAACGACCCAGTCAAAACAAACCCGTCCATAATATAGAGCAGAAACCCCGTTCGCCTGTGGAATGTTGGAATTGTGGTAAAGTAGGTCATGTGCGTGCAGATTGTTGGGGCTCGCATATGTATCAAAGAGCGCAGCAAAATCGGGGCAGACCATCAAATCGTCAAGGCCGAACATATAAATCTAGCGACCAAGTAAATGGGGGATCGTCTCAAAATTTCAAATCGCGCTCTTATTTTGACAAACAAAAACAGGAAAACTAAGACGTTCTTCCTTCGTTGAAGCCCGAAGAAAGAACTTTAAACAAAGACCTACATATGAAATTAATTTTACTAACAACCCCAGTAGCTGTTTATTAAAAGTAGGTAAAAATAAATTTAGAGCTTTGGTAGATACAGGTGCAGCCGTATCTCTAATTAGTAAGAAAATGTATGATAATCTATTTCCCCGCCCCAAGTTGTTTAATAATGATATCCCCTCTTTACAAGCAGCAAATGGCAATTCTTTAATTGCGATAGGGTATGTAAATATTTCCTTTAAGATTTCAGGGTTAACTTTAGACCACAAACTTTATGTGACAAAGGGACTCAACCGAAACATGATTCTCGGTCGTGATTGGCTCAAGAAAAACAATGTTCGTTTATACTTTGATCTTGGACTCATGCGTATTGATGGCAAAGTATACGCGGAACTTAAAGAAGATTTACACATCTCAACTATTGTAAGAACTCCTAAGAAACTTATTATGAGACCAAACACGGTGACTGTATTCTATGGAAAAATAAATAACAATTTTCCTCTGGAAAAAAATGACTTGGTTGAAGTGAACAGCATAGACAATAACTGCATTATGGAAGACCCAGGACTATATTTAAAAGACGCCGTTTGTATAGTTCGGAAGGATAAGAAAGTTCCAATGATCTTCGTTAACCAAACTAACAAAAATTATAAAATTCCAAGAGGCTACATAGTAGGACGAATTACCGCATTAAAACAGAAGGAAATCTCAGAAATACAGACTACGCAAGACACAAAAGAAGAAATTGATGTACCTAGAAGATTTGAACACTCAATCAAAAGACTTGTGAGCAAAAACAATGATTTATTTGCAAAGAAAGACAGTGACCTTGGAGTGACTGATACTGTTAAAATGAAGATAGAAACTGGAGATCACCACCCAATAAAGAACAGACCCTACCGAGTACCCTTAAATAAAAGACAGATAATTGACAAGGCCATACTGGAAATGATGGACGCAAAGATAATTGAGAGATCACAATCGCCTTGGTCATTTCCCTTAGTAGTGGTGAAGAAAAAGGACGGATCAGACCGGATGTGCATTGACTTTAGAAGCTTGAATAAGATAGTGAAACCCGTAT
Source organism: Magallana hongkongensis (assembly GCA_015776775.1). NCBI lineage: Eukaryota > Metazoa > Mollusca > Bivalvia > Ostreida > Ostreidae > Magallana > Magallana hongkongensis. The sequence goes on along the minus strand of CM027473.1, from coordinate 61,972,800 downwards.
CATTCCCTCTACCGTTGATTGATGACATCCTATGTTTACTAGGTAAGGCAAAATATTTCACTGCACTAGACTTAAAGAGTGGATATTGGCAAGTGAAATTAGAAGATTCAAGTAAAGAAAAAACGGCCTTTGCATGTCACAAAGGACTATTCCAATTCAACCGGATGCCATTTGGGTTGAGTAATGCACCGGCAGTCTTTCAAGAGCTGATGAACATAGTTCTTCAAGGACAAGAGGAGTTTGCCATCGCATACCTGGATGACATTCTTATATTCTCAGAGACACCGGAAGATCATCTTCGGCATATTCAAGACGTTTTCAACCGCCTAAGGAAGCATGGACTTAAAATGAAGCTAAAGAAATGTAGTTTCTTCAAGGAACAGACAGAATATCTTGGTTTCATCATTGATGAACATGGCGTTACACCTGATCCAAAGAAAGTCGAAGCTATAAGAAAGTTACCAGCACCCGCTACAGTCCGAGAAGTTCGTGGCTTTATAGGTATGTGTAGTTATTACAGGAGATTTATACCGAACTTCTCTAAGATTGCGGAACCATTGATTGACTTAACCAGAAAATATGCAAGGTTCAAATGGACACCATGTTGCAAAAAAGCGTTTGACTTTATTAAAGAAAGTTTAACGGTAGTGCCTTTACTAGCATATCCAGATACTAATAAGCCTTACATCCTGTACACCGATGCCAGTGACAATTGTATTGGAGCGTGCCTTACTCAAAAGACAGATGAGGGAGAAGATAAGCCAATATATTACTTATCCCACAAGCTGAGTAAAACTCAAGAAAAGTGGTCAACCATAGAAAAGGAGGCATTTGCAATCCATTACGCCCTTCAGAAGTTAGACCATTATTTACACGGTGCTCAGTTTACTATAAGAACAGACCATAAGCCGCTCAAGTATATCTTAGAATCTCCAATGCAAAATAAGAAAATTCAACTATGGGCATTAAGTATTGCAGGATATAACTGTAAGGTAGAGTACATAGAAGGAAGATTTAACTGCTGTGCAGATCTCTTATCCCGATTACCGACAGTCAACCTCGAGTGTGAAGAGGAAGAACAATCAGAGCATGATGAACCAGATGTTAAGGACAATTTCTTTGAAGTGAACGTACTTAACTCCAATGCCTTTTCGCCTAAGAGATTGGCCAGATGTGAAGTTAATCAACACGACGAACTGGTCAAACCCTTTATTGATCTACCAGAAGATATCAACATCAAAGAAAGTCAACAACACGACGAGCAGATCAAGAAACTGAAGAATCGGTTAAGTAAAGGAACAGCAACAGCAACCGAAGAAAAGAAGTTCCTGGAAATTGATGGTTTAATGTACTATCTTTCAGATGGAGACTCAGAAGGCCCAAAACTTCGCCTGTATGTACCACGTGAGTTAGAACTTTTAGTAGTGCAACAGTATCATGACGGACTTGGACATATGGGAGTGGACAAAACATATGACGTAATCAGACAAAAGTACTACATACCAAATTTGTACAAAAGGTTATACTCTTATATAGAAGGATGTGTAGTATGCCAAACGAGGAGCAATAAGAAAAATCAACCTCCACTTCAAGAGACAGATATACCACCTTTTCCAATGGCTAAAGTAGGACTTGATCTATCAGGACCATATCCAACATCCTTGTCGGGAAACAAGTACATAGTTTCTTTTATTGACATTTACTCTGGTTGGCCAGAAGCTTTTCCCGTTCCTGATAAGTCAGCTGACAACATAGTACATCTTATCTTAGAAGAAATATATCCAAGATATGGCTGTCCTCTTCAAATCCTCACAGACAACGGAACAGAAAATGTGAATAAGAAAGTGGAAGAAACTTTAAAAGAATTGAATATCAACCATATCAAAACATCTTATTACAGTCCTCAAGGTAATGGTAAAGTAGAACGATTTCATAGAACTCTACATGACGTGATGGCTAAGAAAACAACAGACAACGCTCAAACATGGGATATTTATCTTAATCAGACGTTGGCAGCCATTCGTTTCCATCCTAACGATTCGTCAAAGTTTTCTCCATATTACCTTATGTACAACAGAGATGTCGTATTACCTCTTGATACGTTGATGAAACCTCGAAGGAGATATGCGGGAGAAGATCAACACAAGATCGCCCTTCAAGAACAACATAAAGCTTTCCTGCTAGTACATCGTAATATGAAGGAAGCCAAGAAGAAACAGAAAGCGCAGGCCGATAAGAAAAGCAAAGACGAAAATTTTCAGGTAGGTGACCCTGTCTACCTTAAGAACAACAGAAGACAAAATAAGTTAGATAAAAAGTGGCTACCATATTATCGAATCATTGAGCAGAAAGGACCAGTTAGTTTCGTGGTGAGAGATCAATTGACTGGATTAACCACCAAATGCCATGCACGACAATTAAGACTGGCAGACATTTCGCACTGGCCCCTTTCACAAACTACTGAAGATGGTGGAAGAACTCTAAGGAAGACTAACTATGTGGTGCCACCAGAAGATGAATCGTCGTCAGAAAATGAAGACATGCAACCAGAGCCATTGGAAAGAGCTATACAGTCCAAACAATGGGAAAGAGAAGGATCTTCAGACGAAGAGGATATTCCCCTAGCAGAACTTCAAAGACGTATAAGAGCTAAGAAGATCATGGATGATCAGCAGTATAAACACGAGAATGATCAGACCGTAGATTCAGAATCGGATGAGACCCATGAGTCAAAACAATGTGATGAAAATAGTGGTCAAGACTATGAAATACCCTTAGATAACCCAAATGTACCCTTAGATGAAAATATGGAAATAGATGAAATAGTCCCTAAAGTAGGTCTAGGCTTTAAACCAATCCCTAAACCCCGTAAGAAAAATAGCAAACAAAAGTATGCTGAAGATTGTTTGGCTATATTGAAGCAATTAACCAAAGTACTGGAATGAATAAGATACTTTAATGTAGATGTAAATAATCGTGAATGAGCTTAGCTTTGTATATATTGCACGCTTTTAAAAAAAAAAGATATGACAGGATGACCCCCTGTGACATAAAAACATGTATTGAGATACACCGACTAGCAAACGCGGACTCAGCACCTCTGTTATTTGTATGTATATGCGGAGTTAAAGAGATTTAACATATACTCGAAATACATGAGACAGCAACTAAGTAAAGAAACAGTAAGACTAATTTTTGTACGTGATTTAAGATTATTGGTAAAAACAATCAAATATTACTATCGACATCTTGAGTAAGGGACACGGTTGCTCAGGTTTTCATGGTTTAATGTTTTAAGACTAAAGATATTAAAGTTTTCCTTATGAATACACTTATGGCGGAATTGCCAGTAATTAATTTGCAACCCATGAAATCCTCGTCTTGGGTAGGAAGCCCCTGGTTTTATGTGTGTTTAACTTTGGCAGTAACAATAACGATAGGACTTTGTATTAAGAAACGCAAAACTATTAAAAAAGTGGGGTGGTATATGCTGTTGTGGTTGCTGGACAGGTTGTCGAAAAAGGGGTAGTGACGGAGATAAGAAAGGTTCTTCCAAAGACACTGTATTTTGTTGTGAGAATCCAGAGAAAAGGACCTCTAGCGACATTATTGAACTTGAACCAATCCCGAAAGTCACTAGGATCCAAGAGAAACCCCGACGAAGCGGAGGAATCGGAACTCACAAATTGGCCAGTAACACGGGGACCATTTCGACTAAACTAGCACAACAATTTCGTGGAGAGGAGGAAAATGAAGACTATCCATGGACCAAATACTATCGACTGGACCCAGAGCTGGCACGTAAATACCTGGAAGAGAAAGCCGCGATGTCTACGCAACAGAGGAACGCAGGAGACGCTCCGCGAGAAGTCGCCTCGCCATCCGCGCCGACCCTCTATCCACGGGTGCCGATGATGGATGAATAATTGAGCTACAGCCCCGAAGAAGTTGTGTATTCCTTATGAAAGGATTGTGAAATTTAGCGAAAGTTAAAAAAATGTGAAATGTGTTAAAGTAGAAATGTGCGTTATCTTGTGCTAATGTAAATCTTGTATTTGTTGATTCACTCTGGAGAAATTCAGGAAGAAACCGATGGACTCCGAACTTATGACGCAAACCTCACCCCTAAGAAGGAAGAGATATTTTGTGAACTTACAAGCATGCACTTTGTATATATATGTGACATCAAGCTTAACCATACTTAGTATTACTTTGATGATGAATTACGATTATTTTCATCTTGATCATTATTGTCATACTTTATTCATTATTGTTTTCATGGTCGTAATGCGATATAATCAAACAACTATATATGATTTTATGTATACATCATGGTTATAGATATGTTTTTATAGATGAATGGTGTTCCAAGCCGGAGGTGGAAACATGTCACTTGTTACTATCTCTTAACATAGATGTTCTGACTGGTATGTCACTAGGAAGTTCGTCTGATCAAGGGTAGATCAAGGACGCTTTCCTATTCCGGGCGCCAGGCATGAGAAATCTCCCTTCGGGATATTTCTTTTGTTTGGGGGACGTATGTAAACAGATAGCCATGCTATGACCTTGAATTGCTAGTATTACATAATGGTCACTATGATATTTATGTGTACCTAGATGCTGCGCACTGAATGGTGTTAATGATAATTGACAGAATGAACTCTGTGACTCTTGTAGCAATGCGTAGTATTCCTAAATGATGTTATGAAACCAGGTCATAATACGGGCAGAATAATATCCAAATTGAGAGTTTAACAACATGTGACCTATTTGGCGATTCTGTGTCTGCAACGAATGCTCTAGTATTCTATATTGAGTCATGTATTGTGTATTCTATATATTAACCTTTGTAACCCCACATCCTGCATCCAGACTCTTTGATTGGCAGTTTTGACGGTTTTGTTACTTTAATTAGAAATAAAATATTAATCTTAATTTTGAACACTAAATGTTCACTCATGATCGTCGTATATGGGCCGAACTAGTCAAAACTGTCCATCATAAGTAAAACCTTATATATACCCATATGAAATGAGAGTAGTAATATATGGTGCCCAATGACACCCGGTAGGTGGTCACACCCGGTGCGGTGTGGTTAATTTGTGGTTGTGTGGTTATGTGGTTAATTTGTGGTTGAGTGGTTATTTGTGGGTAGATGTGGTTATTTTGTGTGGTTGTTTCATGCATGTGTGGTTGTTATTTTGCATGGGTTTAATGTTTTTAGTTATGTGTTGTTATTTTGTATGAGTTTAATGTTTTTGGTGATGTGTTTATATTAGTCAATAAATATAAAATACCACATCATAAAATGATTATGGTGATATAGGTGAATATATGCAAATATGTAATAAATATAATTAATTCCTATATTTTACATCTTAAGCTTATGTCTTTTTATTATCATAAGCATTGACTTGTGTGTTATTAGATGCATAATGATAACAATTATTGCATTAACCACTCATATTACCACATCATAAATATGTCAGTAAGATCAAGGTGACATAAGTGGTTTGAATGTTACTATAACAAATATGATTTATTCATGTATTTTATATGTTAGCCTTATGTCTTTTTTTTATTACCATAAGCATGGTTTTTTGATTTATTACATGCAAAGTGATAGTATTTATTGCATTAACCATAACCTTTGCTACATATATATATGTGTGTGTTTTGAGAAGAAAAAATTATCATTTCATTTTTGCTGCTGATCAATACCTACAACTGTTCTACAGATAATACAAGTAAGTAAATAGTGTTCAGATATTTATGTCTTATCATTATTCATTTAACTTGATGTTTTTTTTAACCAAAAAGAAAAAAATATTACAGAATTTCATATTATTATTTATAGGAGATGTCTATTGAAATTGACAATATCCTCTCTGATTTCATGATTGGTGATAAAAAGCTCAGCATTATTGAGCAAGGGAGTGAAGTGTTCATAGAACTTGAAGTGGAAGATGCGGTCCACAAGTGTGTGAGCATGGATAGAGGAAAATGGAAGTACTTCTGTGATCATTTAGAAAAAATCAAATTAGCAGTAAAAAACTATCTTATAAGAGCACGAGAAGGGACATATGCCTTACATTTAGGTAAAAACCTATTTGTAACAGTAACACATGGAGTACCATGTATTGATTTTAGAAAATGGTATTTACCTAAAGATGGAGGATTTTTGAAACCCTCACTCAATGGAGTAGCATTGAAGCTGGATGAATTTGAAGCACTCATGGAAACCTTAATAGATATAATGATGATATCCCTTATCTTGATAGTGTAATTCCATGTCAATATTCTCATCAAAACGAGCTTAACTGTCAACATTGCACTCAATCTGCTCCAATGAACTGAACAGTTGGAATACAGTACTCATAACTTTTGTGATAATTATTTTATTATTAATCAAGTAATTAGAATTAGTTAATATCTGTATTTTCAATATAATATTTACTGAAATTCAAACAAAGGAACTGGGGTTGAAATGAATTCATGTATTGATCAGTTGCAAAGATGAAATGATCAAAAAAAAAACAAAAAAAAAAAACAATCATTGTAGATGTACTTCGTTTATTTCTAATTGAATAAAAATTATATGTTCACTGTATATCAGTATTCCTTTTTTTATTTTCTTAAAGCTGAACATGCACTATCGTCACAAAGAAAAACTTTCTCCTATACTAATTTAAAACAAAGACATCAATATAGAGCTATGTTCATCCTTTATCCAACAGTGAAAAAAGAAAAAAAAATGTTCATTTTCCAAAATTTTCATGGTGTATTTAGAAAAAACTACAAATATGTCATAAAAATTGAGTTAAAACAAATGTTGCAAAATTATTCCTGAGTTACTTCATATACAAAATTGCACCAATATATTTAGTAAAACATGAAATACAAAATAGTTATAATGATATGAACTGTTTGTTATGCAAAACAAAAAATCATTTTCCAAAATTTCCATGGTGTATTTAGAAAAAACTACAAATATGTCATACAAACTGTGCATCACAAAAAAAAAAAATTTTTGGAGTACAAAGAAATTGAGTTAAAACAAATGTTGCAAAATTATTCCTGAGTTACTTCATATACAAAATTGCACCAATTTATTTAGTAAAACATGAAATACAAAATAGTTATAATGATATGAACTTTTTGTTATGCAAAACAATCACAAAAAAAAATAAAAAAAATTTGGGAGTACAAAGAAATTGAGTTAAAACAAATGTTGCAAAATTATTCCTGAGTTACTTCATATACAAAATTGCACCAATATATTTAGTAAAACATGAAATACAAAATAGTTATAATGATATGAACTGTTTGTTATGCAAAACAAAAAAAAAAAAATTAAATATATACATATATATACAAGTATATAATTAAAAGAAAAAACAACAATAAAGTTACAAAATATTCTTGAGTTAGTTCATATACAAAATTGCACCAAAATATTTAGTAAAACAAAATATGGCAGACTGTGAATATATTGCATAGTGTTCTTGTGTAGAGAAGTGTACAAACCAAAAATATTGTAAAATATATGAAAGCTTAAAATTACATTACCACACAGAGACAACAAAGATTTGTAGAAGTTATAAAATAAGAGAAGTTATTAAAATACCTGACATGAGAAGAGGATATAAAAAAACAAATCTTGCAGTAAAATATGGTTCTTATCTCACTCATAACTAAAGCCACCAAATTCACTTGTAATCATCAATATACATATATACACAAACACACGTTGAGAAAAAAAAAAATGACTGATTTTTTTTTTCTAATAATCAACCTATCATTAAAAAAAAAAAGAAATTGAAGAAAACCAAGCACTAAATACACTATTTTATCTTTCAAAGTACAAAAAAAAAAGAAGTTTTAAAGTAAACCAATCGGATTGTAAACCAAGCATTAATTATTTTTCAGAGTGACCAAAAAACAATTGACTGAATATATATTTACATTTGCTGATGTAATATCAGGTAACCTTAACCATCACTTCATCTAACAAATTTACTTCTAAGTAAAAAAAAAAAACAAACAAAACAAAACATATATACAATAACACACACTGAGAAAGAAAAAAAAGGGGAGTATATGATATGGCATTGGTATCATCATAACACAATTGCAAAATGATGTAATACTGCTGACTTATGAAATACTTTTCCAGTATATTGGCACAATTTTTAACAAAGTTGCAAAATGTAATACTGCTGACTCATGATATATTATCTTTGGCACAATTTTTAACAAATACTGCTGACTCATGAAATACTTTTCCAGTATATAATCTTTAAATTAAATTACAAAAATATCTTGGAATTAATTTACAAAAAAAAGAAAACTATTGAAAATGATGTTTGGAATGTTTAAATCATTGAAAATGATGATTGGAATGTTTAAATATATTGAAATGAAATTTGAAAGGTTTAAATTGTCATTCCCCACAACGTTTTCTGAGTTTTAAACACATCACTCTAGATGCTGATGTTCAATCCTTGGCGTAGTTGAGTCTGGCAACTGGAGAGGGGAATGAGTGAAGAGGGTGTCATCAGACCCACTTGCTGATGCTAGATATGAGGTGTTCTGAAGGCGAATGGTTTCCACGCGACGCACTGTTGCTTTTCTACACCAACATCTATTCCAGAAGGATGGCTGTTTAAGACAAAGGGCTACCCCAAACCCGGTGAAAAAGGCCCCGAGAAACATCCCAATGACTAAATATGTAAGGATGAGTACAGCTTCACTCAATTCTAAAAAAGAAAAAAAGTTTTATAAGAAACATTTCATCAATGTAACAGGTTTATTAGTACTAAATATATGCATATATATATTCAAATAATTTGTCTGTGAAGATTCTAATACATACGAGGTGTTAAGTTAAAAGGTTCTAAGGATGAAGAGGTAGTAGTTGAAAGGGTGGTGTTATTAGTCCAATCGGTGGTAGAAAGTGTGGTGGATTGTGTGGTAGATTTCGTTTTCCAAACTTTTCTTGGAGACTTTGTTCTCATAGTTTTGGGAAGCAGGGTTGTCTGAAAGGAAATATAGTATGATTTAAAGAATGTAATATTTCTCCCCCTCTCTAAAAGAAATAAATCTAATACAAATATTTTATTGGTACAAACACAATTACAATAATCATCAAAGACCTGGTGAACATTATTAAATACATATGTAATGTTTACATAATTTTTTAAGAATTGATAAGTAACAGTAAACTATCTTCTAAGTTTAAAACAGTCTCTGATAAATTTAACTAATTTTTAAGATTTTTATCACATTACTGTTTATATACATATAAAAGAACATTTTCCTTGATAATATACTCGATGCTATTTCTGATATTTGTATATATTATAACCTCGCTGAGATAAGGATTATTATATATTTTGCAAAATTTGTTATCAATGTGATTTTGTTTGAAAAAAGTGATCAATATTGAATTGACGTTAATTCCCGCTGCGTGCGAGATCCGCGAGATTTGATTATTGTTCAGAGTAAATATTGACTTACCACAACATTTTTACACTTTCTGTCGTTGATCGTTATCGTAACGTTGATATCTAGCATCCAGTTTGTGAAATTTCTGCATGAAAGTGTAGGGGAGTCCTTAATTGCTAGATAACGCAGGTTTGGTACATCCGTTTGGGCAAAGGAGATTTTCTTCACTCTAGCCATTTCCACCCGCTGGATTTCTCGTAATTTCGGGGTATGTCTCACATTTCCATCATCCCCATTGCACCTCAGGGTTTCTTGATCCCATCTGCATGTAGATAATGCAGGACTAAATCCGCAGACCAGACAAATCCAAAGTAACAACATCTTTTAACTCAAACTAACAATCTCAATTCAAAGTGACGCTAACTGAAAACGAGGCTTGGATTCGACTAATGTACGCAAAATATATAAGATTGTAAAAATTCTATAAATATTTTAAAATTTCAGTCTTAGGTTAATTACATCATGGTTGTATACTTTAAAATATATCTATTCAGGTAATTTTTTTTTTTAAGAAGAAAAAAGAATTAAAAAAAAAAAAAAAAAAAAAAACTATTCACTGTTATAGATCAACCAATGTATCAAAGAAAATAATTCATTGTCAAAAAAAAAAAGAAAAAAAAAAGACATACTAATTATGTAATAATATCTATAGCTATTCAGACACTAAAGGTGTTGATAGATCAAGATGCTCGTCTAAAGGTGTTAACATTTTGTGTTGTTATATAATCATGAACACCCATTATATCGATAATGCACATTATAACATCCATTAACATGAAAAGGTTATATATCTATCGATGTGAACATTATTAATTAATTTATTACACATGTATAAGTTTTATTATCATAAAAATGTTACACTGACATAAATTTCTAACGTCATGTTATAACACTTCCATTGTTTACATATAGATATATATAGAACGAATTTTATTTTCAAATCACCAATTCTTTCAGAGTTGTTAAACATGGAGCAAAAAGTGTACTACGTTTTGATCACTATATTGAATTTATTGGTAAGTTAAATTATTTAATCAGTCTAATCTTTAAGTAACAATCAATTTTTTTTTTTCACGGTATACTTATTTCTCCTCTAATCAACCTTTTTTTTCCCATCACATAGAAACTAATTATTCTGGCAGAAATGCCATCTCCGTCATCACACTCGGAGAATCAGGATCAGGCTAGGTCAGAGGGACCTAGCCATCAGCCTAGATCCGAGGGAGCTAGGCGACGGAATGGAAGGAGGAGAAAAGTATGTATATAGTTTTTAAAATATTTATTTCATACAAGTAAATACATTTTTTTTTAAAATAAAAAAATACAGTGCGATATTATTCATGTCAATAAAACATTTTTCAAATCTATGTACACAGACAAATATATATATAAATACATATTACATTACAGTGCAGAATGTGGGGAGAGGATGTGGTATACTACACGTCCTCTAACGATAATATGTCCCTAAGAGGGACTGATTTCAAAAATCCCGACAGCGTTGGATGATGCAGGTAAATATTGTTCTTTGTTAGTTGCATTTTTTTCTCCCAAAGTTTTATTTATCTTCAATAATAATGGATCACGTAAAAAACCGCTGTCCTTTAAATGGGTGTTTTTTTCACAATTTGTTTGATTTATCTTTGATAATTCAACAGACACTATTGATAATATTGAAATCAAACATAAAATTATAAATAAATTAGTTGACATTCTTCCTCTTGTCTTTTTATAATTATTAAGAATGTCATGTTCATCTGTTTCAATATTCATTTCATTAACTAACATCTTCACTCCTCGACTCAACGATGCAAAATGATAATGCTAATCATTTGTTAAACGATAAATATCCTATTTTACGAAGAAATTGTCGATTATTTTTTCATTTTTTTCAAGTTCATCTGTAAACAATGATAAGATATTTGAAAAAGATCTTCCTTCACATCTTAACACTGAAAACAATATGCAAAAAAGTCCACAAGAAGAAGTAAAATAGTTTTGAATTCTTTTGTTAGAGTAAATGAAATTTGGACCATTTGCAATTAAAAATGTTGAAATGTAATGATTATATTTATCCACGCTATTAGCTAAGGGATCAAAAAATTCTATAGTAAAGGAATGTGTAGTTGGTAGATATATACACACCCAATGTAATCCCGCCTTATCACTTGTATCTGTATTAACCACATATAAAGCAGGTCTCTGTGTCTCTATGAAATTCAACTGATCGGAAGCTAAAACACCTTTGAATTGTTTCTCAACAGTCTTATTAGACATCAGCAAATCAAATATTTCGCTGGAATTCATTATTTCACATTAACATTACGTGCCGCATCTATAGATAAACAAGACGGAAATTTAGCATATAACAATAGAGTAACTGTTTCACTCAGTGGTGTATTGAACTTTAATTCTATTCTTGTATGCCCCTTTCTTATAAGAGGGAACATTCCCTCCTTTTCGCAACAATCCAAATCAAATACATAAATGCAATATCCCTTTGAATATTCTTCTCTAGAAAAATTTACAACTTTTGAATTGTTACACAAACTATAGTAGGACTCTAAATAGTTATTTGAAGAAAAATTTGGAGTAAACGGAGATGAAGGAATTGACTGACCATTGATAAAAAACCCTACATATCCACAATCAAAGTTTTTAAAGTTAAAAGGATTTTTTTGATAGCTTCCGTTGAACCCTTCCGATGATATCAAAGTTACAATAAGATGAGAGGGTACTGCACCTAAGTATAAATCATCTGCACTAAATGAATATTGTCCTGTTGGTATATTAAATGTTTTTACGTCTGATCGGTAAAATGGATACAAAGCATCTCTTTGTGAAATTGCTTCTTGATGACCAATGAAAGCGCCAGGAGTTAACTTAATATGTTTTAATTTCAATTTAGCATCCACAATATTTACTTTGAAGTCAGCATTTTCATTTGAAGATAACAAGCAGAATTCTTTTTTATTCGGCCACAATTTAATTCCAATTTGAATTCCATTTATTAAAAATCGATTTTGGTTTTCATCCATTAAATCTAAGCTCAATCCTCCCATTAATTCAATTATTTCTCCATCCTTTGTTAATTGATATCTGTAATATAACCCACTGTTCCTTCCTTGTAGAGCGTCAACATCATCCATACCGTCTGCATTATCTGTAAAGTACCCCTCACTTTGTAAAGCATTGCTTTGATTTTTTAAGTCTTTGTTTAACATGATATCTAATATACTTTTATAAGCATAATTCGTAGAAACAGAACTCGTTAAAATTTGTTGTTGAAGAGTAAAGTCTACTTGAGACCAAAGTGTTCGTAATGGTAAATTAATTAATCCAACATTATCGTTTGATGTTACCGATGTATTGTTTCCGTTAACAATTTTCAGTTTGATATATAATAATGTTGATTTTAAGTCAATGTAAGAAGTTGAGGATCCAAAAATGTTAAATTCAATCGGAGAATTTGGAAGTAATTGTCCAGAAGGACGATATTCAATCCATTCAAATGATTCCAATCCTGCATCGGTTGTAGGTAAATTAAAAACTGCGATGTTGTCAGAGTGTCCATCCTGTGCTCCTTGGAATTTAAACATGATCACTATATTGTTATAACAAAAACTTAATTTTTTTTTCGGTGTAATGTTTCTTTTTTTTAGACTGATCCTTTTTCGCCGGCTTTCGTCGGTTAGAATGAGCACGTTTCTTCGATATTTTCTTTTTATCTCCACAACATGTTGCTTTCTTGCATGTAAATGACTCCGTTTCCTTATCAATAACTGCGCGTGCTCTATCAATTGCTTCCTTTGTTGGAGTAACCATTTTGATTATTGCATCATCTCCTTTGCCGTGAAGATTTTTCCCTACTATATAGACCTTTTTATGCTTTGATTGATCATTTGTAACCATATTCAAAAAATGTGTCTTCCATTTGTCAGCAAAAGAAACATATGGAATAAGATTGGCCATCATTTCCTTTTTAATTATAACAAAAGTTTTTATAGATAAAATAAATTTTGCACTCTTTTTCTGAAATGAAGTGTACAGTTACAAGTTCCTTGAGATAATGAGGATAATTGCAAGTTCTCATCAAATAAATACACGCGAATTCTCTTAATTCTTTTTTGTATAACTTTCATATAAAACGGCTTACAAAAAATAAATGAGTAAGTGTTATCATCATGTTCCTGAAGTTGTACTCTTCTTAAAACAGGTAATTGTTGATTTCTTACAAATATATCCTCACATATATCGCAAAATATATATATTTCTGAAATCGATTTAAGAAATTCTGATTTCATTTGAAAGGAAAATTCTGTAAGTCCGCATTCCCAATCACCGCTCAGATCTAATTCATGGGGAAGTTCAGTCGTAAAATCTTGTGATGTGTTATAAGTGTGAATATGATTACAATCATTTGAATTAATCATAAAAAAATAACTCATTTTTTTTTTTTCAAACAATAGTATATCTGATTATTCAAAATTAACAATGTTTTCCTCGGGAATCCAACTATTAAATGAAGAGTTGTAACCCATCCACTTTACTAATACTTCTTTCTTACCATTGCGTGTTCGTTTCTTAACAACATATTCTATTTTATACATTGTTTTATCATCCACGTAAATTCTTTGTAGTTCCTGCTCATAAAATTCACCAGTAATAATTTCGTTATTAAAATCCTTAAGCACGTATTTAGCAATATTTTCTTTAACGTGTCTGCTAGCTATAATAAACTGCTCTGTGCTCCACCGAACATCATATTCTTTTTCAAATGTCCTTTTTATAGATGAAATACGCACAACATCATCAACTAAAAATTTAAATTGATTAAGTGGTTTGTTCTGTGATTTTTCATCATCTTCATATAACAGTTTCCATAATTTAATTTCATCCTCTTTTTTAACAGACGCAGGTGTTGTTTTTATTGATCTGTGGATAGTATTATTATATGAATCAGTGATATCTTTAAGTTTATCAATCCATTTAAATGTATTAGAGTTGTGCATATATTTTATTAATTTAGATTTTATTGTTCTTATACACCTTTCAGCAAAATGTGCCTTTATTTCAGTATTTTGAGTTGTAAAATAATCAATTTTATTCGTTCGAAGCATATTTTTAACAGTTGAGTTATTGAACTCTTTACCTTGATCTGTTCTTATTTTCATTGGCTTTCGCTTGCTTGATTTGAAAATAGATTGAAATGCTGCTTTGATGTCTTTTCCAGTGTTACTTTTAATCATACGAGTAAATGTAAACCGGGAGAAAGTATCAATAACTAACAGAAAGTTTTTATATCCTCTATTATATTCCTTATATTTTTCCATAATACATACATCTGCATCCCAAATATAATCAGATTTGAAACTTACAAATTTATTTCGTTTGAATTTACGTTGAATTCTTTTATGCGATCCATATACTTCCTGCTTTTTAAACCATCTTTTTACATCACCAAAAGAAATCTTACTGTTTTCTTTTCGCAATACTTGATAAACTTTTTGAGGTCCAGAAAAACTCGCTGACTTTTTGGCACCGTAATACACCGCAGCAATTTGCTTTTCTTTTTCATCTATGGAACTCATATTACGAAAATTTCAACCACTTAATTCTCTTATTTGGAATTCCAGGAGGAGGTTTTCTTTTCTTTTGTTTTATTTCCTTGAATTCTGTTGAATGAAAATTTAAGTTGTTTTGGTTCTCCACTGTTGATCCATATCCATTTTGATTTAAGATTGTTTTTTCATTCTGCGAGTTCTTCTCAGAAATATCATTTTCTGTCTGCGAATAAACATTTGCATACGTTTTCAAATTTATCTTTTCTTCAGCACTGGATAAAAGATTTTCATAACGATCATAAGGAAGCATCACCATTTTATCAACTGAACTCATTTTAATTCTTTTAGTAATTGTTTTCGCACAGCTCTTAAAATATTCAACATCACATTTTTGTATTTCACCAATAAGATCTGTTTGTATTTAAGAGGTTTCTTTTTGGAAAAAAGAAAATTCAAAAGTTTTGAGTGAGATTTTAAAGATTTTTTCTCCTTCTTTGAAACTCGTAGCTCTCCATATTCAATATTATATAACACTTCACATATACCATTCACCTGGCGTTCACTAGCGGTTTGTAATAAATATTTGCACTGCTGTTTATTTGTTGTTGAATCTGTTAATAGATCAATGAAACTGAACACTTTTAAAACAGCACTGCTCATTTCTTATTTTTGCTTTCGATATATAAAATAGTATCCTCTTGGTTAAATATTTTGGTGCGAAACCTATGTGCATCGTCCGATGTCGGTGAAAGATCAATCAGTAAATAAGAATATTTTTCACGTGTAGCATCTTTATATGCTTCCATCAATATTTTTGTCTGTCCAATCTGATGCCCCAACATTCTTACTTGCGTCATGCCTCTTGGATTCCGCATTAATATGTAATAATGTAAATTCAAAGAAATTGTTCGAGAACTCACTCCTTTACAAAAAATATTTTGTGTTATGAATATAACAGTGAAGTGTAAATGATGTGACTTTTGTGTAAAAAGCTTCTCCATTTCCACGTCATTACAAATCTCTTGCATCAAATCATCAAGAACAATTATGTTATGTTTCTTGTTCTTTGAAAGTTCATTAATTTTTTCCTCTCCAGGTAAACCTCGAAAAAATTCTATGTTTTCAATTGTTTTTTCCATATTTTGAAACATCGATTGATAAACGTTATAACAATACAAAATTTTGCTTGGTGGTTCATTTAAAAACATGATTGAGCTTTGTGATAGTAGTTTAAAGACCAATGACGTTTTCCCTGACCCGGTACATCCAGTAACACATATAGTGGAGCATGGATGGAAAGGATACATCTTTTTTTGTTAAGTGATAAAATATGAATGAATATATCTAATGAATTCTTTTATTATTTATTAGGTCCTTCCATCAATGACGTGTCGGAGTGACAACATATTTATTATTCATCATGTGTTAAATAAAAAAAAAAATGATTTCAACTTGTTTTTTTTTTATCTTTTATTAGATACAAATATTGATAATAGAAACTCATACACATAATAATGAAAAAAAAATTAGAAATCATATGAAGATATCACTAAATTTCTACATCAATATAAATAATTCAAAATACATCATTTAATATGGTTAAAAAGTCTCAAATAAGTGGATAAAAAATGGTATACAACTAAAAAAAAAAAACAGAAATAATTTTATTGTACATGCTTTATTCATTAGAACATATATGAATTCAATTTTTTTTAAATCTTTTTATTAGATTCAAATACTGATGACAGAAACTCATACACATAATATTAAAAAATTAATTAAGACTGTAGTAAATAACTACATCATAAATATTAATTAATAAAAAAATCATTACACATTGTTAAATGTGTTTACATAAAAAAAAAAAAATCACAAATAAGTGTATATGAAATGGTATGCAAATAAGTAACAAATGAAAAAAAAAGAAAAAAAAAAAGGAAATAATATATCTAATCCTTTTCGAGTTTTTGCTTTTTGCGTGGTGTCATTGTTATATTTAAAGTAGAAGTATGAACACCATCTTCTAAAACTTTCCGTTTGCAGTAAAAATACGTAATACCATTTCTTGTTTGGTTGTATGAAAAGATTTTATTATCCTTTAATAGAAACCCTCGATTTAATCCTTCTTCTCCATTCCTTGTATCCAAAACTTTTTTATATGTTTCCATTGGATTTTGAATACTTCGTTTTGAAATACCCTTAGAAGAAAACTTAACTTCCTCTTTTCCCTCATCAGATTTTACAATTGCATATGTTTTGGAACACAAACCAATCATTGAATCTCCATCAAATTCAAGTTTAAACAACCCAGGAGTACGTTTATCATATGTTGCATGTTTCATACAACATTTTCTTGGAAACCATACAACAGAATCAACATTATGATTATCTGTACAATTTTCATTAATTGTTCTAAAATATTTGTCTTTTAAATGTGGTTTAATAACGTCAGATAAACTAGATTCGGAAATTGCAAAGTACGCACTATCAGTATCCATTTCCATAAACTCAAAATCTGTTCTATCCACAAACTGATCTAAAAAATCATAATAAAACTCTAGCATACGTAATTTTGCATACTGTAAAACAAAAAATCCTAGCTGAATCGGCATGTTATGTATGATCTTTTTCTTTGCCATTTCAATTTCGAAAAATTATTTGTGTTATCTAATTCCGTTAATTTCATAAATAAGGGTTCATTAACTTTCTTTGATGCATTATCCACACCTTCAACAAAAGAAATATTTGTAAACTTATCTTTATTCAAAAGCAAACTTCCATATGCAGAGTTTCCTTCAACTTTAACTGTATCAGATATAACACTTAAAGTCGGATCACGATCTCCTTTTCTTCTTGCATCAGATATATTTTTAGTAAATTCCGAAAAACATTTCATAAATGCAGATTCGATAACAGTATAAATTCTAGTTACTACTAAACCCTTTTCTAAATACCACTTTAAAAGTGGTGTAGCAAGCATTATTTTGTTTGCCCTATTCCCTCCTATCAAAAGTGTTCTTGGATTTTCAGAAAGTCCTATTTCTTTTGCATGCGTCTGCATATGTTCACCTATCTCTGAAAATGCTACTTCAGTCGTGCAAAATAGAGGAGCCATTTCACTAAAATAATCTTCAGGAGATAAACTTGTATTTGGTTTATCATTGTCATTCCACTTTGACGGCACTTCAATGTCACATTCAATTATTCCGAAAAGTTCATCTTTTTTTACTGATTTAAGTATCTGATTCATAGTAGCTCCGCCTTTACATTTCTTATAAAAGTTTGGTGTACTCTTATTTAATAAATGTTGAAGAGATTTGTTTTTAGATAAAAGTTGTAAAAATTCACATTCCCAAATTGATTGTACTTTATATCCAGAATCAACTAGGTATTTCTCACAATCTTTTGTTTTATTAAATCGTTTCAGTCGTTCATTACTATTCATTGATCGATTTAAATGACAACAATGCCCGTGATAGTAACACCCATTATACTGATACACTGTTTTTGTAAAAGGGTCATATCCATCAACTGGAAACGGTCCGATCCGTTTTTCACGGTTATTATTTAATTTATGTAAAATTTTATATCCGTGTGTTTCGATTAACCAATTCATCCAAATGTACATATTATAATATTTGGTTTTCTTTTCTGCCTTAAATTTATTGCTTTCACGTCTAATGACAAAATATCCTACAGGCATAGGTTGACCAATGCAATACAGATAAAGTGCATTTGCATCATATCCTACAATTCGACCACATGGTTTATCAATATTGTTACGGATGAAAGTTTCACCACTTTTATGGTATCTTGTAAATATAATAGAAGGACCCCCTACTATGTTGTCTTGAATAGAACGATAAATATCTTTAGTTGAAAAGTCAAATAGTGGGAATATAGCACCACATTTTTGAGAAGTATTGAACAAATTTAACCTTGCGATTCCTGGAATTGAAACTGCAATTTTGAAAATATCAATCTTTTTTTCCCAGTATAACTTACAGTAATTTATAATTCCTTGTACAAATGGTTTTACATCTAAATTGTTATACCATTGCAGAAAGTCTTTAAATGATTTCATACTAAATCGATTCCAAATTTCTTCTAAAAATAAATAATTTTCTTCGATAGAATGTTTTCCATCATCTAAAATACTTTTCTGTTTAAGTGTTGAAAACCAAGCGTCTCCAATCTCTGGTAGTTTTGGATAATTAAGTTTTTCAATGCTGTCAAACCATTCATAAGGAAAAAAACCCTTTTCTTCTTCAACACCATACGCTTTTAAAAATTTAGCGTATGATGTTCCAGGAGCAATAAATTGACTCATATCTAAAAATCGAAATCTGGAAGTTGCAATACAAGTGTATGAATTATTTCGTTTTATAGCATAAGATGTTTTTTTTTCATGCATACCTAAAACTTTAGTAAGTTTATTTTTTACAAGATTTATATCATATTTACTTGAATTGAATCCTAAAACAGGAGTTTGCATACAATAATTTGTAAAATTTGTTAATAATTTCTGAACATAGTTATACATCATATTTCGAATTCTGTTGTTTTCATTAACAATATCTTCACTTTCCAAATCATATTCATTCAAAGACTCGGTCTCGCTTTCAGTTCCATCAGAGTCAGTAGAATGATCGTTATAATCAATTTTCCAATCACCTTCTGCAAGACGTTTTTGAAAATCTTCATAAACATTTTTTTTCTGAATTTTTTTAAGAAATCGTTTTGATGGAGGTTCGAAATCTTGACACTCCAGTGCATATCTTTCACTTGTTTCATTAACATCATTATTTCTGCTTTGATTTTTACCAATTGGTTTCCAAAATTCTAAAAGCCTATGCAATTTTTCAAAAACAATAGACCATTTTTCTTGTGCTAACTGAAAAACTTTTAGTGAAATTGAATCCATATAGGTTATCATTTCCCTTAATAATGTTTCTACATCTTCATTTAATATGAAATACGGCATTTCAAAGTCAGGAACATTGCTACATATGCTAACTGAAATGGGTTTATGAATTCTTTCAAGTTCTAATTTAGAAGTTAATTTACAAGCACTGCTTTTTTCTAAAATAGCTTCAAAATCAAAAACAATGAACCATGGAAAATATTCATCATCTTCTTGAATAATAATATCAATTTCTCTTAATGTTTCAAAAATTGTGTTTTTTATTTCATTAAATCCCCCAGGAAATATATGAAGTGTTTTATTTGAGCACCCCTTTTCATGTCGGTGGAGTTTTTTGCAAGTAGTAAAATGTTTTTGACAAAGTGAACATACATACTTATTTGCATACCGTTTCATATTTGTTATGTATGATAAATGATTCTCATACATATTCAAGTACATCTGATCATCATAGATGGATGGAGACTTGTAAACTATATGAGTGTTTGCTTCTTGATCTAATTCAAAAATATCTATATTAACCTTAAAACATTCTTCAACAAGCGGAATATGCTCTAAAGCTACACCTTGAAATGATGTAACATTTATATATCGAACATCATATATTTCTTTTTCAAACATAAACTCACACCAAGTTTCAAAACATTTCTTTACACGTGTTTCAAATGCATCACGAAAAGAGTTTAATTTATGATATTCCAAACATCTAAATAAACATAAATTATCCTTGTAAAGTTTTGAATCTTTGGGATTTTTATGAAGGCTAATAATTGCATTTTTTTTCATTGTAATATACTCTGGTAAACAGGTTGGTGCACCTAAAATATGCTTTAAAAAATAAACAAAAAATGTAACATTTGTAACTAAAACTACTCTCCATTTTGTGTTAGGACGATCTTTCAATACGTAACTACAGATATCTATTTCTTGTAATTTCCTCTCAAAATTTTGGAGATCTTTACGTTTCGATATGTATAAAGGAAAATCAAATATTTCACTGTTTTGATAAGGTTTAAAATAACGATATTCATTTAGTTCTTGATTAAATAAAATGTATCCAAACACTAGATTAAGGCGAAATGCTTTTTGTTGTAAATTGTAAATCTTATTTGCAAATACCATTATATCATCAAGTGTAAAAGAAGGTGAAAGGGGATAATTATATACCACATTTAAAGTTTTTTGCTCTGTGTATTCCCTAATTAAAGGATTATATAAATTATAAAACTCTTTTAATTCATGATCAACATTCCCATCTTTGATCCAGGGTGCATCATTTTCCTCCCAAGGATAATCTCCTTTTCCAGATAAATGCACCATTAATCTATGATGGATAAGTTCTTTCCTGTTATCAAAATAAGAATTACATAATCTACATCGAACCTTTTTTGATGTTTCATTCGGTTCTACAGAGGTGGTATTTTTCTCTCCATCCCTTACATCAGGAAGGATATCCCTTGTTTCCATCTCAACAACGGATGTAGGTGTGTTTCCTACTTCTAATCCAGAAAAAGTAGAAATATCCATTTCTTCTGCTACATTTTCTGAAGCAGCAGGTGTATTTGAGGCTGTCCTCACTTCCGTCGTATCTATGGTTGATGTAGGAATATTACACTCTTGGGTTCTGGTAGGTAAAGGCTACAATCAAATGAATAGTTAAAAACTACACAATTAAAAAAGAAAAAAAGTAAACAAAAAAAAAAAATAATTTCAATTACATATTTTTGTTTCTTACCTCAGATTCAACTGCAGAAGCAATGGAATTGGTTGTTCTAACATTTTTTTCTGTTAAACTTTTGTTATCTTTCTATAAACAGATAAATATGAATGAGAAAAAAAATACATGTGTAAGGAAAAGAATTAACAAAATAATAATAAAAAAAAAATAATATTAAATATCTCTTACCTTCTTCTGACAATTCTTGGAATGCCTCAACAATACATCCTTCCTGTTGAATGTTTTCTGACAGGTTTTACAATCAAAACGAAAATTGTTCGAATGTTCAATTTGAACATGTCTTTTTAATGTATGTTTGTAGGCATACTTTTTAGAACAAACCATACAAATAAATTTTTTCTGTAAAACATTCATTCTTCTCTGTACCACAGTATCATTTTGCAAACCATTTAAAGTTGCCCATTCTTCCAACTTATTAACATCCATAAATTCACTTACGTTGTGTTCTAAAGAAGTTTTAGCTTGTTCTAAAATCACATCCATATTTCATCTAAATGATTTGAAACAACTTTGCATATGATCTTCACCTTATATAGGGAAGAATGTAATAAAAATAACAGCTACGTTGTAAAACAATGAATTAATCCTTCCTATTTACATTAGTAAAAGTATGGATTAATAGTTGTTTTATTACCAAAAATGTACAAAGATTCATGTTTATATTAATAAAAAAATATATAAAATGTATGTTAATGGTCGCTTTTTGTGCATTTATTACATTTACAAATTACCACGAACTCAACATATACTTCTTTAACCACATACACCTTAATCGTTCTGACATATTTATGATGTGGTAATGTAAGAGTGATTAATGCACTAATTGCCATCATTATGCATGCAATAAAACATAAGACAATGCTTATGATAATAAAAAGACATAAGCTTAAGATGTAAAATATAGGAATTAATTATATTTGTTATATATTCGTCATCTATCCACCTATATCACCATGATCATACTGATATTTTATGATGTGGTGTTTTATATTAAGTGTCTAATATAAACACATAACCAAAAACATTAAACCCATGCAAAATAACAACCACACATGCATGAAACAACCACACAAAATAACCACATATACCCACAAATAACCACTCAACCACAAATTAACCACATAACCACACAACCACAAATTAACCACACCGCACCGGGTGTGACCACCTACCGGGTGTCATTGGGCACCATATATTACTACTAATGAGATTGTGCAGACTCCTGATTTGGGCTGCTTTAGATTGTTGTAATCTTAACTATACGATCACGCTTAATAAAACCGTTTGAGAAAGAAATACTGGACTTGTCATCCATAAGCTTGAGCTGACCCTCAATAGGATCCTGTAAGACAGAAGGC